>JAJOOS010081937.1:0-16955 GCA_029582725.1 Solanum chiquidenum | reverse complement strand
AGGGATTATTATAGTGTAAAAGTGTTGAAATCGACCTACTATAGTTGTCATTGTTAGGATTTTATAGTTTTTCGTTGTGTTTTTGAGTAATTGCTACTGTAGGGCTATGGAAAAAACCATGAAATCGAAAAATTAGGGCTATCAATGGCTATTTTGGGTTTATGTTTGGGGAAGATGATATAGAGTGATTAAATAATTAATAATAAAGAAAGAAAATGACACGTGTCACTTTTAAACTGGTCCATGGCAGTGAAAACACTGCATGACGCGCCTCACGTGCGTGGTAACAACCCAGACGAGGGAATGGGTCAAAATGGCCCTTTACAACGATATTAAATAGTTTTGTGGGGTGATAGGACACTTGAAAAGTTAAGGTGTCTTTATGCAAATACGGGACAACATTGATTGTGTCTTTATGTCTTTTCTCTTGTTTAGTACTCTATTTGATAAGTAGAGAGTGAAGTCATTATCGATTGGGTTAGTGAAAGGAATTTCTTCATTATTGAAGATAGAAATATGGTATTAATAAGTTTGGGAACTTTGTTCTAGTGGTAAAGATGAAATAGGTAAGTTGATATTTAAGTGACCAGAGAAAGGTAAAGGTATACACATGACTAGTTTGAATTTTGAATCACGTGTTATTAATATTTAGAGATTTCTCGATTTTAACAAAAAATAAAAAAGTATAGTTAGTACCTAAAAACATAATAGTATTACAATATAAAAACTACTTACCCCTCGAACGGTGATAGATTTAAATTTTTTACTAAGTAGTATTACAAGACATACGCAGAAAATTAAAAGAGATAACATATAGTATCTATGTAAAACTAACCTAATTAGGGTGTACGGACTCTTTCACTTTTAATGTTGTATTTGTGTTGAATTTCAAAAATATATTCTTTCCTTTTATTTTTACTTCTTTAATATATTAAAAATAGTTGTCCAACTTTATTGATCCAGTTTAAAAAATAAAGAGACAATTTATCATTTTGTGTCTATTTTATCCTTATTATTAAATACTATTATTTTTAATATTTAAATGACTTATAATTAATAGAGGATGAAATATTAAAATGAACCATCTATTTATTAATAGAGGAGTATATTTTAAAGAATATGTCAAGTTAATATAAATACAAAAAAAAATACACGAAGAAAATATTATTTTTGAAAATCTAACACGTACCAATTAATATTTTTTTAAAATCCGAACAACGTAGAAAAGAAGCCCTTTAGTAATTAATTTGCTGTTTCAGTACAGTTGATAGCTTTCCCATGGACATATTTGGTAAAATTGGCAAGAGATTAGACTTATCTATATAGAAGACTCTTCAGATAAAAACTTTTTTTTTTTTTTTTGGATAATCATGTTCAGAATCTTTACTTATTCTACTCTGCTTGAAATTAAAGTTGAGTCGTTTGATTGTTTACCTCACTCCACCCTTAATATAAAGGTTTTTGAATTTTGGGTATAGAAAATTCTTTGATGCGTCACTCTCGAATGGATTCTGAAGTGTACAATTTAAATTTAGTCGGAGCTCTAATACGGGTTTCAGATATCGGATTGAAAATAAAAAAAAGTTAATTACTCTAGGTCACAATTTGATACTCTTCCAATGTGCATCTTTATGTCTATTTTGAATTTTCCACGTTTAAAAAATAATTACTAAAAATATTTTATCAAAATATTCATATTAATTGATGGACATTCATAGGTCTTTCGAAATAATTTGAAGATTAAGTAATTAATGTCGAAGGTAAAAGCAATAAAAAAATTATTATGTTTTGCTAATATGTTGAAAAGTGACCTGTAATAATAAAATATTTTTAAAATATAAGACAAATAAAAATGAGTGGAGGGATTAGTAGAAGAAAATCTTTGAAATACTCCCTATGTCCCTAATTACTTGTTTACTTTTAAATTGGCACACCTATTAAGAAAATAATTAATGACGTAGTGAGTTTACCATTTTAACCCTATTAATTATGAAGTGGATGAAAAGTTCTATATTTTTCAAAGTAATTAGTCATTTAATTGAGGATATAATAGGCAAAAAAAATTGTATTTTCTTGATTTGTCAAAATGAACAAGTAATTAAGGACAACTATAAACGGAAAAGTGGATAAGTAATTAGAGACAGAGGAGTAATTAAGTTTCCAAGTAAGGCATAAGCAAATTGATTATATGGGGTGATTACCAAAAGTTGCTACAATCATTTTTCATTCTTGTTGCTATATTAGGACTTTAGTATATTCTTTTTATATTATATGGGGAATTGAACACTGTGGAGTTATTGGGATTTGGAAGATTTATAGTAAAATTTTAAGACCTTTAACAGTCAATTACTATAATTATTAGCCCATGGAAGCACTTTATATAATTTAATCAGATTATAACAAGCTAACATATTTACTGTTTCTTTTAATTAAAAAAAAGGAAAAATATTTTAATGCAATATATTAACTCTGTAGACATATTAAATTCTATAGTAATTCCTCTATTCATTTTACTCGTTTATATTCAACACATATTTTTCTTGCTGAAAAAATTAACAGAATAATTTTGGTGATATATCAATATCACAAATAAAAGTTAGTGTGCGGAACCAAAACTTTATTAAAAAGTTCAATTTCTACTCTATATTTTGGTCGAAGTTGTTGTTGCGATACTAAACTTTCTTGAGGATCTATTATCTCCCTAGACTATTTAATAGTGTATTTTTTACCCTCCTGAACTATTTAATAGTGTATTTTAAAGGTATACATGTGCCCACGTGAACACATTACTATTTATAATTTTGCATTATTTTTTATGTCCATGTGGGCAAATATATATGTTTAAAATACGGTATTAAATAGTGTAGGAAGGTAATAGGTCCTCATGAAAGTTTAGTATCGCAACAACAAATTCGACCAAAATTAAAATATTTTTTAGACCCTTATTCCTAATTTAATCATATAAATAATGTAATTTTTTATCGAACGATTTGATTCCGTAGATGATAAAAAGTCCAATTATGGTACTTGTTTCTCCTATGCTAGCTTGATTCTAGTAATCTACTATATATCCCATGAATCATTGATGTAATGTCACAAGTCACAACCAAGCAACCTAATTCATTTGTCTTTTATTTCTTGTTGATTATTGTATTTTTATTTTTATTTTTTGTTTTGTTGATTATTGTATTTTGAAATGTATCCAGTGTCTATTGGTATGTAACATCAATGATTAGTCCTTCCTTCTTAAACTTTTTATTTAAAAGGATTTAAAGATATATATACCATCAAAATCTCTTTATAATAATATTATTTATCTGATTTTTTTAGTTGTTATAATGAAATATAATTATAAAAAATAAAATATAATAAAATACGGAGGTATATTTTAAGAGAGCTTAATTAGTAAAATGAAATATTATTATAAAAAGATTTGACTATACTAACATTATACAAAATATTAATACTATCTCAATACGATTTTACTTTTAAAAAATTATATTTATGATAAACTATTTTTTAATTTTTTATATATCTAGAAAAGTAAGAGAATTAATTTTTTTTAGTAAATTGAATAAGTAAAAATGGAAATAAAAGTAACATTTCAAATAATTTAAAATAATAATATGACAATCAAAGCACATAATTTCTTTGTTACGATTTTTGTAGAAAGATGCAAACAACATAATAAAAAGGGATAAGGATCTGAAAAATATCCCAACTTTGGTCGAATTTGCTATTGCAATACTAAATTTTCATGAGGACCTATTAACTCGCTAGACTATTTAATACTGTATTTTAAACATATATATTTGCCCACGTGGACATAAAAAATAATGCAAAATTATAAATAGTAATGTGTCCACGTGGACACATATATACCTTTAAAATACACTATTAAATAGTTCAGGGGGTAAAAAAATACACGATTAAATAGTCTAGAGAGGTAATAGGTCCTCATGAAAGTTTAGTATCGCAACAACAAATTCCATCAAAGTTGGGATATTTTTCAGATCTTTATCCCTAATAAAAAATATGAATGAAAATTTATATCTTATAAATGTTATTAATTATAAGTCTTTATATATGCACATAAATAAAGTAGCAGACTTCTCCTAAAGGAAAATTACTAGAAACTGAATATTCTACTGAATCAAATAATCCCTCGGTCTCAATTTATATAACACTTTTTATTTTTCGAGAGTCAGACAGTTTAAGTTTGATCGGAAATTTGCGCATGAAATCTTTATTTTTTTAAAAGTAGATTTTCTTTATTTGTAAACTACGTAAAAGTACTATAAGTCACAATAAGTGACACTTTAAATTATTTAAAAAATATATGAAAAATTTACGGTCAAAATTAAACTTCTTTGAATTTTAAAATCCGAAAAATATCATATAAATTGAGATCGCAGGAATAATATATAGATTTCTCATATAACTAAGCAACTAATTATCTTACATTCAACATTCTCAAAGGATGTGTAAATTAAAAACATGACAAGTAAAATAACTAAACATACTACTAATATTCTCTCCATTTCATATTAGATGAGCATATAAACTAAAAATATTTGTCTCGTATTATTCAATTGCTTATTAAATAATGATAAAATTAATTACTAATTATTTTTCCCCAGTTTACACTTAAAATTAATATGATCCATTTCAACTACTATAATAATGTATTTCATCGCTCCCTTTTTATGTAAAATAGACCGTCAATTTAATAGATTGTCGATGTATTACGTATTAAATAAAGCAGTAAAATACAAGTGAAAATTTTACCCACATATTTTAGTAAAAACCTAGTGGGAGACGTTTTGGTAGTATAATAAATGAAAGTAACAGGAATGTACAACATTTTCAGTGATTTTCTCTTAGTCAAAATCTTTGAAAATCTCTGACTTTATATTGGAAACTACCCAACTGAAAATTATCACCAAGAATAAAAGTCTTTATAAACATCACCACCCATTTTCAGTTACTTCCAACTTCAATAAATAATATTTTAAGGGTCCCATCTTTTTTAATACCATCACTATAACGTATACGCAAATTATTTTGTATTAATTACCATGTACTTTAGTACTACTATATCAATAAATAAAGTTCAGCCAAAAAGGGTTCTTTATTTACCCCTCAAACACATACACACAAAAAAAAAAAGGGGGTGGTTTGATGAAACACTTTTTTTTCTTCTATGTTCTAATTATTTTTGAATCGTGATAATATACTTTGCTTAATTTTATAGGTGGAGTTTGGAAGGAACAGAACATACACAAATATTACTTTTATCGCATAGACAAAGATTGAAGTACACATTTTATTTTCAAGAAATATTCCAAAGTTTTACAAAAATATTCACGCTCAATCTCTTCCTGTTACAATTTATGTATTTTAATTCTTTCTTTTTTATTCTGCTTCAAAATGTATATTTTTTTGTAAATAACAGTTTACCCTCAACGAGACTATTAAATAGGATGTGACATGTTTATATTTAAAATTATAAAATTCAAAAAATAATTTTAATATATTATGACTTTTTTTTTGACAATTATAAGATTTTCTTTATATTTTTAAGTATTCAAACTAAGATATAGTATAAGTTAAAAATAGGGAGTATGTTAAAAAGCATCAACAGTTTATTCATCATGACTTGGACAGAATACTTTAAAACTTGCAACTAATTAGTACAGAAGTGAAATGTAAAATTTAATAGTCGATCAAATATTTTACATCAAAAAATTATGTTGTATACAGATAAAATATAGAATATTAAATTTGTATTATGTTTATCAAAATTTCTGGTTTTTGCTACTATTTGTAATACATTGATGTCACGATGATCAAAGGAAAACTTGCAATACATTTAATGTTTTTTATATACAGAAAAAACTCATTCAAGAAATGGAAGGTAGTTGAATTGCCAAAAGAGGAACATTTAATACTCCTTCCGTCCCATTTTATATGTCATTCCTTTTTATAAATAGTTGATTCATAATACTTGTCATTTCATAAAATCAATGCATAAATTACCATATTGTTCCTTTTTTACCCTTGTGAGTTATTAGCCTTGAAAATATACATTTGACCAACTTAGAAAAACTAAATAAATATTTCACGCTCATTGGTTAAATTAATTAATCAAAATAAATTAATTCATATTCATTGATTGAAAACTTGAGTTCCAAAAAAATTAAATATGGATAGAAAGGTAAAATTACATTATTTCTTAATGCAAATATAAAGTAAAAAGGTGACATATAAAATAGACCGGAGAGAATAGCATTTTATTTGTTTCATTGGTAATATATTTTTCAATAAAGTTCTTTTGTAGAGGGAAACAGTATGGGGTGGGGGGCTTGGGGAATCAAAAATACCCCTTGAAGTTTCTTATTTTCCATAGAATGTCTTCAAAAGTAAATTGCTTTACAAATTTCAAGAATGTCAGTCACACGAAAAGGGTAAAAAAGGGATATAAAATATGGATATACAAAAAAAATATAGATATACCGAACAAATTTTAAATCATGATTTCATATTAGGTATTCACACGCAAGTTCAGTACCGAGTTATACTAGTGCACAACTTCACCCATCATTACACAATATAAAAATAATGTCAAATCTTGTTCAATTGCGTAACAATATAGATTAAAAGTTTAAATGGTTAGGAATATCATACTTTAATCTGTTTAGTTATATTCTTAACATGCCCTCTCATTTTATGTGTAGGGTTACTTCGTTTTCATAATCAAAAGCATGATTTGTTTTTTCATTAGGTAGTGATTAGAGACTTGAACTTATAATAACATATTATTCTTGCTTTTATACCATGTTAAGGTATTACCATCTCCAAAAATTTAAATACTAACTGGTTTATTCGAATTCATTCATATACAATAAACTTCAAATAAAAAAGAAATCATAATTGAGCGCACATACGACTCCTTTTGCACGAGCTACTTACTTTATCTAAATCCTCTCTCGATAAATGTTTAAATTATACTAATTATTATGTGGAAAGTCTTTTAAACCAGTCAATCAACAAAAGGATCGGAGTACTATGTATTTTCTTCCTTGTAGTCGTAAGTTATGCGTGATCAATGCTATTGAGTTTTAGAACTTGTAAAAAAAACATAATTTCTCCGTTTCATTTTTCGCAGAACCTTTTCAATTTTAATTTATTTAAAAAAGAACGTCACTTTACTTTAATTAGAAACGATTGAACTACAAAAATTTCTCTTTTATCCTTAGTGAATTGATTTACAGTCACACAAATATCTAAGAACTATCTTAGACCACAAATTTTAAAAGTCTTTCTTATTTCCGTAAATAATGTGTCAAGCCAAATTATATCACATAAAATGAGATGAAGAGAGTACTGTTTTTATTTGTTTAATATTATATTTTCTAACCAATTGGGCAAAGATGGTGTATGTGGTGGGGGTGGAGGTGGGTGGGGTGTGACATATGAGAATATAACATTATTGTGATGAGGTAAAAAGGTAAAAGATGATGAGATGATTAGTTATAAGTGAAGACAAAGTTTGATGTAAGGATACAAGGAAAAGATGAGGAGGTCCATGCGTGTGTTTTTTTGTTGGATTTTGATTTTGATGGAAAGGACAATCTTTGTGCTATTTGGTCTTCAATAGCTTGAGTGAAAACGTGTGGGTGCCCTTTTTGACACCTTATTTTAAAAATTATTTATTAGAGTTGTGTATTATTTTCAAATGTTACCCCAACCTTAGACAAGAGAATATGTTGTACTATCATACTTGTTTTTTATACTTTGCTATCAAGGCGGAGTCAGATAGGATCAATTGAGGAATTCATCTGAATCTTTTTTAGTTGAAAATATATATATATACTACTTTTATATAGTTAAAATCATTCATAAGCATATATAATGAATGTTGAAGTTCCTCCGACTATTTTATATTTTGAATCTATTTAATAAAAATTCCGACTCATACATCTTTTGCATCTACTCATTGGTAGTTCTGTAAGTGTTATTCACAATCCGTGATTTTTTGTTTTGTTCCTCTACCTGCCTTATGTCCTTACAATACACTCGTGTGTGTCCTCTGACCTCACACATGCACATGTATACTTGCCCACTCCAATCACTTTTTTGTTCTAGTTGATTAAATGGATACTTATAATCGAATCTTAATATATATGTCAAATAACGGGTGGAAAATTAAAAAGAAAAAAGATTGAATGTATGATCATTTTATCGAAAAGCTTAAGTTATTAAATGAAAATAATTGCATATATACTTTAATATGATATTATGTTTGATCGAAATATTGTGTTCGAATCTCATCACCTATACGCCACACATTATAATAATAATAATAAAAAAGACTTTTATGTGTTTGACCTGTAAAAAATTAGGTTTGAACATGAAGAGGCAGGTTTAAGACAGTAACAAACCAAACCTTGTTCAATAGGAGTCAATTAATACTCCTTTCTTCTAAGAAATATATATGTAGTTGGCTTTCGACTAAAATGATAGTGTAAGATTTCTAGAAATGATCGATATATATATATATATAAAATGACCTTTAGAAGAATAATTCCTCTTTCCCAAATAAAATGATCCATCGATTTGGATGTTGGAGTACGAAAATTATCCCATCTAATTATTTGTGCATTTTTTAAACATTATTGGTTTCATAGGAATTTAAAGTAAAATTTACGTACTCAATCAATTTACTTTACTGGTCAATTTTAAATTTTGCATGCCTTTTAAAAAAAAATTAAGATTAATATAAGTATTTTATCATAATATTTTATATTAATTAATGTATAGTCTTAAGTCTTAAAAAGTAATATCGAGAATAAATAATTAATAATGGAAGTAAAACTAAGAAAATTAAAAAAAATCTGTTGATATGCTAATTTTTTTTTTTTTTTTTTTTTTAGCATAATGAACAAAAATAAGGGGATGTGTGTGACAAAACCCCTTGGGTTGTTTGATAGTTGATTTGGAGGTGAGTTGTATAGGTATTAAATTTTGTATAAGTAATATCATGTTTGATTGCTAATAAAAAGTAATGTATTCATTACTAAAATTAATATAGTGTTTGACTTGTGCAATTTAAAAATTCACATAATTAATACATGTATAAGTCATGAAAGAATTTATATATTATAATTTGATTCATGATAGAAGATGGAATAAATAATACATGAATAAGTGAACTCTGCATAACCAATCTCTATACATTAAAACTACTCCTTTGGGGTTGTTTGGTAGTTGGTTTGGAGCAGTGGCGGAGTTCTAACCAAAAACTCCTTCATTCAAATGGAATGAATTACCATTACATTAAAGACATAGCTTTTTATTAAAGCTGTTCAACTTTAAATATATATATATTTAAATGAAGAATTTAATGAATATATGCATTATTTCAACCACCTATACCAAACGACCCCCTTTATCATGAACATGAAAGAAATTAAAGTATGTCATATAGTTAGAAATAGGTCCACACCATATAATAATGTAGGACTAGTTCATGGGATTCTGGTCCTTGGAATTACATGAAATTATTAATTAAGAGGGAAGGATAATGATGTTGAAAGAACTCTTACAAAATAAAGACAAATGTCCCAACTAGTAACATGGGATTGCCAAGAAATAGCTTGAAGGATGTCTCCAGAGTTAAAAGTGAAAAGGACTAATAAGCATTGAGGATATATCAAGCATGGAAATCTGTTAACTTTGTCCTCATGCCACTAGACCAAACTTAAACCAACTAGTCCTTACCCAACAAACAACATTTTTGGTTGGATGCTTAATTATTAGAAATTTTAACATTGTGAATTTCCAATTGGAAGAATATGTTGTGAATTTCATATTTAAAAATATATTCAAGTAATTTTATAAGTGGAGTGTAAAGAAGATACGATGTACACAAATTTTATTTCTATTTTATAGGATAGAAAGATTATTTCCGATAGATCATCAGCTAAATACTTATATTTGTTTGGTACAAATGTATAGTGTTACATCTCAAACTACTGGATTTGTCAAGTTCGCAAACTCAATATTGAATCCGCCACCATATTGATTGGGGATCAATACTTATAAGGGTGTATTCGATGTGATGAAAAATATTTTCTAGAAAAATAAGCGAATTTTATAGTTATTTTCTTGTGATTGATATGCCAGCAAAACAAAAAAAATCCTAATTTTTTTTGTTGTATATAATCTATAAATTTTATGGGAGGTGAAGATAGAGGGTGGAGGATGAGGATGGGGTGAAGATGAAGGAAGATGGGAGGTGCAACGGAGGTGATCTTTAAACACTAATTTGTTCACTGATTTAACCATGTGCGGCAGTCAACACATATGTCGACTTTAGCCTTTACCAACACTTGGCCAAATTTAGAATTGTTTTGGCTTAACTCGAATTTAGGAAGCAACCATTTAAGACTTAGAATTTAATATTATAAGCAACAATATATTAAAGCCAAAAAAATATAGAAATGAGGACAACACGAGAAGTTTACAGATTTGAAAAGAATCTTGAGGACAACCTGAGATACTTAACTGGATCAACGAGGCGCTAGATGATGATCATGATTACCTATATCTGCATCATAAAACGATGCAGGCCAAAATGGAATCAGTACATTGAATGTACAAGTATGCGAGGGATAAACTAAACATGACATAAGCTTGAAGGAAATATGAAAAGAATACTTACCTTAGATTTACTCAACTCATGGATACTCAACTCAAATGCAAAGTAAAACAACAATAAAGATGTAGTTTACGCAAATCATTTAAAGCAGTAGGAGACAACTCAATGTATTAAGAAATACAATAGCAACTCAGTTTACATATAAAGTAATACTGGGGAAGTTTCTCTAACCGATAACCATCACTATGAGCTAAAGTGATGATGTAGTGTCTCGCCCACGCTGCCAGAACTGTCATATACCTTGCCGTGATATAGAACGCCTCAACTAAGTGGATCCACTAGTCTATGCTAAAAAGCACTAAGGAATCATCTAAAAAGTATGATCTTTTCTACCCAAGATGGCTACATGATTTATGGAGACATTGAGTTGTTATGAACTCGTCCCCACATCGGTGCTCAATACTACTCCCAAAACACTCAGCTCATATGTTTTAAAAACAAAAACTATTTCTGTAAATTGGATAATTACTCAAAACTAGATCAAAAGCTCTCTTGAAAATCAATGTTTCCTCTCATTTTAAATGTGAAAACATTTACTCTTTGGGATTATATAGTCCCCATATACTCTTTTGAAGAAATGAACTTCACTCTTTAATTTTTACTCAACTCAAAACTCAAGTCTTAAAACAAGTTTAAATCATTTGTAAAAGACTCTTGAAAATACTCTAATAACTCTCTAGACTTGGCTCTTAACTTTTCTTGAATTTGAATTTATGGATTCAAGGATTGTGATTTGTGATAGGAAAGATCTCATGATGTTTAAGAGTGCTTTTAGATAGTTAAACATGAGAAAAGATCAAGAAATCACTGTCTAGAAACAAGTCTACGATGCAGAGATGCATTTAAATATTCGATCACGAAATAAATTTTGAGGCAGAATGGTCCGTGACCGCTCCCCGACGCAAGGAAGAATTTTCCCATCTTGAGGAACAGGTCCGCGACTCGGACCTGGTACCCAGATTCCCTCGACTTTTTCCTTATTCATTTTCCAACCCCAATTCACCTAAACTCGATTCTTTTTCCCAAATTCTCTTTAGACTCAGATACCCAGTAAATGTACCTAAGAACCTAACTCAAAACAACTTTATAATTCGACGCAATAATCTAAAAAAATCCTCAATCTCAGCCCAATTTAAGAACGAAAATAAATTCAAGAACACATATCAACAACATCAAACTTTCAACCTTCTTAGGACGAATTCACGCTGAAATAAATATGTTTGGCACGTGGGTGAACGAACCCAACGTTATGAAAGTCTCACATACCTCGTAAGATTGAATCCTTGGCGAAATCCACAACCAAACTCGCAAAAACTTGACGAATTTTGAACTTATTCTTCTCCTTTCCTCCTCTTTTCTCTTCTCTCAAATCCTTAGTGTAATTCTCCATAGCGTAAACTAAATTAACTCAGTTTAGACCCCAAATAATTTACTAAAAATGGATTTAATTAATTTGGTAATGAAAAGACCAAAATACCCCTTTAAAATCCGATTTTGGCTTTCCTTATCTAGACATCCCGACTTTAAATTGCCATATCTTCCTCATACAAATTCGAAATTGCGCAAACTTGGCGGGGTTGGAAATATAATTCAAATATCTTTCCTACGGTACCTTGGAGCACACCTAACTCATCTTGAGCTAGGAGTTATGGTCGTTTGAAGTTGACCCAAAACTCATACTTACCTTAATTTTGTCAAATTTCCAGATTTTCATTCTTTCAAAAAATGACTCTTTCTAATTCTAGCTGTTTCTAGTTGTGGGGTGTTACAAGTCAGGTGTTTGACATGTGATGTGTAACTACCAGGCTGATTTGCTTTAGCTTCTCTGCTGGTCGAGCTACTTATGTGTAACATCTCGCACCTAGAAACGACTAGAAAGAGTTTAAAATCTGAAAATAATCATTTTGGGAAAACATGTGGAAATCTAGAAATTTTGTCTAAAGTTAAGAAAGTGAGTTTTGGGTCATTTTCAAACGAACGTAACTCCTAGCTCAGGATAAGTTAAGAGTATTTC
This sequence comes from Solanum chiquidenum, assembly GCA_029582725.1. Taxonomy (NCBI): domain Eukaryota; kingdom Viridiplantae; phylum Streptophyta; class Magnoliopsida; order Solanales; family Solanaceae; genus Solanum; species Solanum chiquidenum. The sequence goes on along the minus strand of JAJOOS010081937.1, from coordinate 4,218 downwards.
TTGATATGGTTGGAAATTCCTTGGGAAGATCTTTCCAACGCCGCCGAGTTTGCACGATTTCAACATCGTATGAGTGAGATGTGCCTTTCGGAAGTTGGGTTGTTGGATTGAGGAAAGTCCCAATCCGGATTTAGGGAAGGGCAAAGTAGTCTTTTCTCTAATTAATTTCCTAATTTGTTTTTAGGGATTTATTTGGGGTAAAAACATGACTTAGTCAGTTTGGAGAATTGAGAAATACGCTTAGGGCTTAGAGAAGAGAGAAAAAAAGAAACAAAAAGAGAAAAGCCAAGATTTCGCTAATAACGTCAAACTTTTGGAGTGGAATTCGTCGGGGCGATCCCTATTAAGGTATGTGAGATCACATAGTGTTGTATTAGTTCACCCAAACGCCAAACTTGTTTCAATTCAGCAAAAATTGGAGTTGTTTGAATGTTAAGAAGTGAAGTTCTTGAAGAACGTTGTTGAATTCTTATTGGTTGATTGTTGAATGCCTAGTGTTGATTTGATTCGTGTTTCCGGGTTGTTTTTCGAGTTAAATCTATTGGGTATTGAGGGTACTAATGATCCTAAGTGTTTGGGGGAAGAACTATGAAAGTTTAGAGGGTTTAGAGATGAAAAACGAAGGAGAAAAGTCAGAGTTTTCTGGAGAAAATGGTGGGGCGTCGCGCTAGCCATCGCGCCCCAAAAGAGTCTCTGAATGTTCACCCTTGGGGTGCCGCGCCAGCCAGAGCTCCCCAAAAGAGTCTCTGAATGTTAAGGGCTGGCACCCCGCGCCTCTCAGAGCTCTAGGGACGCCAGTTCTCCCCATTCGTCCCCCATCTTTTCGTACTAGTTTCTAAGTGATGTACCTATGTTTCTTAGTTGATTCCAACACTCTTAGGTACATCTAAACATCATGAAATCATCCATAAACATGAGATCATGAACCTTGAATCCATAATCCAATTCAAGGAAATTTAAGATCAAAGTCAAAGAATCTAAGAGTCAAGTCTAGAAGTTAAGAAGCAAGTCAAAGCAAGTTTGTTAAAGATTTCAAGAGTCTTTAACAATGTTTTAAATTCATTTTAAGGCTCAAGTTTTCAAGTTAAGCAAAGAGTAAAGAGTTGAGTTTATTTCTCAAAAAGCTATTAGGGAACTAAGTATTCCCAAAGAAGTTTATAAATGTTTTCACATTTGAGCAACAAAGGAACTATGATTTCCAAAAAGAGCCTTTGGGCTAGTTTTCAGTAAAAGGGAGCATCGATTCCAAGAGAGCCTTCGGGCTAAACTTTGAGCAATTATCTCAAACTAAAGAAAGAGGTGTTAAAAACACATATGAGCTAAAGTATATTTTGGGAGTAGTATTGAGCACTGAATTGGGGACGCGAGTTCATATTAACTCAACTCTCCATAAGAACCATGTAGTCATCATGGAATTTAACAGGTCATACTTTTTAGATGATCACGTAAGTCAAGCTAGTGGATCCACTAAGTTAAGTAAGGTCCTATATCACGGCAAGATATATGATGGTCCTTGGGCAACGTGAGGTAAAACGTTGTATCATCACTAGGGCTCATAGTGGTGGTTGTCGGTTAAAGAATCTCCCACTAAAGTTATATTACTTTTATATATAAGTAAAGTTGAGTTTGTTATTGCTTTATCTTTAACGAATTAAGTTGTTTACACTGTTTTACAAGCTTTATATATATTGCATGTGTTTTATTGCTTTATATTGAGTTCAGTTATTCATGAGTTGAACAGAGCCATGGTTAGTGTTTCTTTGCACTGCCTTCAAGCTTAAGTTGTTGTTTAGCATTTCAACTCGCATACTCGTACATTCAATGTACTGATGCCAGTTGGCCTGCATCTCATTATGATGCAGACGCAAAAAATCAGGATCATCATCCAGCGCGTCGTTGATCTAGTTGAGCACTCCAGAGTTCGTGGTGAGCCTCATTGCATTCCGGAGGACTCTTTTATTCGTTGTCCTAGTTTTTCTTTATTAGAATGTTGTGGGGCCTATTCCAACATCCATCTCAGTATTATAGAGGCTTCATAGACAGTCAGACAATAGTTGAGTCTCTCATCTATGTATTTACAAATATTCTATTTTGAGACATAAGTTGCCATTTTGGCCAGACTTTATCATTTAAGTTGTTTTATGAACTTATATTGTATTGAGTTAAGTAGCCAGGCCAATGGTTCGCTTGGGGCCAGCAATGGTCTCCGAGTGTCGACCACGTCCAGGGTATAGAATCGGAGCGTGACATTATTTGCATGCCACAACCTAACTTAAACTTTTCAGCCTTGCATTGCTCCGCTCAATGCAATCATGCCAATGTCCAAATTTGTGTCATTTCCGTATTTTACGTTAGCATCAATGCCTCTTGCATTGTTGCCTTAGCTTTGCCGTTCGTTTACCCTTGTCATGTCTTTGAATATCAATGCCACGCTCACATGCCATTGTTAATCCTGCACCTTATCAAGTCCTCACCAAGCTACCTTGCCCTAAGTCATTGGTCATCACTTGCCACTTCGAAATCAGGCCTTGGTGCCATTGCACACACCTCAGTTTTGTCAACAGTCCGTCGCCAACTTTGCCTTGCATGTTTGTTTCCTTGGTGTATGCAAGTGACAAGGTCAACATGCTTCAAAACCTGATCAATGTTGCCAACTAACTGAGTCACTTGATCAGGGGTCTAACAGAAGTACACTATCAATGTGTAATGTCACTTTTATAACTTTTTTTTCATACTTTCATTAGAGAAATCATTTCTCCTTTTGAGAAACTTGTTTTTTTTAATGAATTTTTTTTTAAAAAAAATTGATCAACCGAACATGAAAAATCAGAAAATATTTTCTTCCATACCGAACACACCCTTAAGTTTAGCATTTTTGGTTTCTCCAATTGAAGCAAGATCAAACACGGGGTAATTGTTGTAGTTATTTAAGTTGACAGAATCTAATAACTTTGATTTAAATTTTGTATTAGTGCTCATATAATTATTTAAGTTTGAACCTAACAAATTAAATAAATAAAAATTATGATACATAAAGTTGTCAAAAGTACTTTAGTCACAAAATTTAAAGCAAATAGAACCAAAGACCAATTTAATGAAAGGGGTTAAAATAATTGCAAACATATGAAATAAATGGTCGTGCAATAATTTAAGTTCCTTCCTCCAATGTAACTGTGCAATAATTTAAGTTCCTTCCTCCAATGTAACTGATGTACACAGGACAGACCATTAATGTATTTTAATGAAATAAGAGAAAAATACAGTAGAGTCAAAGATAAAAGGAAAGAAAATGGAAACCACTCCAAAATTGCATAGAGATTAATAAGCATATATAGCAAGATTTGGACATTCATTACTCAATCAAATGCTGTTCTTAAATAAACAATAGATAACATAATTCTATTTAATAACATATTGTGTTCATTATCTACATTGATCCTGATTAAATTTGGATTCACATCAGAAAGTCTCTCATTAAAGGGTAAAAAAATTCAAATCCAAAACCTCTTAATAAGGAATAAAGAATATTTACAACGCCATCACAACTCTGTTTAGTTACGCAAACTTTATTACTAACTTGTGAAAGTAGAGAAATTATTTTTGAGAAACAAGATGATGTGAAAATTAAGGGAAAATACATCAAATCCCCCCTGAAGTTGGCTGTAAAACTTACTTTAATACTTTAACTATACGGGTGTTCAAATACCCCCTAAACAACTTTCAAGTGAATTAAATACCCCCTTAATGGCTGATGTGGCAAATAAAAAAAGAAAAGCTCGTAAAATGTTAAAAATTAAAGAGAAAAAATAATAATTTGGCTACTTTTTTTTCTTTTCAGCCAATAAGAATTTTTCTCTTCATCTTCCTTACACCCCACCATTCCACCATCCCTATCCACCAACAACCCTAGCCCTTTTTCTTCCTGACACCCCACCACCCCTTGCCACTCTCAACCACCACCTGCACCACCTCCTCATTTTTTTTTCGAACTTCCCACTTTCTTTTTCTTTCTTCGAAATCTTTCACCTTCACCCTATTTCTCCTTCTTCAAACCCTCCATCCGCATCCCTCTTCTTTTATTTTCAAACTCCATTGTCTCAGTCATCACCTGCCTCATCCCTTTCTTCTTCTTCGATGAACCTCTTTCTCCCTCCTTCTTTCTCCTTCTTCGGAACATTCATACCCCCATTTATTTTTCATCACTAAATTCAAATTTTT
>JAJOOS010081933.1:0-19936 GCA_029582725.1 Solanum chiquidenum | reverse complement strand
TTTGTGGATGCAATTGTGTTTCATGTACATAATAATTTTCTGAAAATTTGATATCAGCTTAAAAAAAGTTAGAGTAATTTTAGAACTAATTTTGTGTATCTGATACTTAATATCTTTGTAACGATGTGTGCCAAAGTTAAAAGAGACAACATGTAAAAAAGGTATCATTTGAATCAATGATATATCATATACATAAGAACTTCTTCTAAATTTTGTATCTACTAATAATAGAGTATCGAAAGTTGTATTTTTTACCAATATTATATATCATATACATACAATTTTGATATTTGTGGACGCAATTGTATTTCATGCATAATAATTTTCTGAAAATTTAATATCAACTTAAAAAAAGTTAGAGTTATTTTAGTTTCAATTTTGTGTATTTGATACTTAATATCTTTATAACGATGTGTGCCAGAGTTAAAAGAAACAACATGTAAAAAAGGTATCATTTGAAGAAATGATATATCATATACATAATATCTTCTTCTAAATTTTGTATCTACTAATAATAAAGTATCGGATGTTGTATATTTTACCAATATTATATATCATATACATACAATTTTGATATTTGTGGACGCAATTGTGTTTCATGTACATAATAATTTTCTGGAAATTTAATATCAACTTAAAAAAAGTTAGAGTAATTTTGATATTAATTTCGTGTATTTGAAACTTAATATCTTTGTAACTTTGGCATGAAATAATAAAAGCGTATCAATTTGAGATGTTTAAAGCACCTAAGTATGATATACATAATATTATGTAAATGATAATAATTTAGTATCATCCGTTGTGATTTGTACCAATCTTATAAGATATAATTTGTATAATGTTGTGTGAAGAATAAAATTTTGTTATTTGTGAAAATAATTTTGTATCATATACTTGATAATTGTATAAAAACACGTAATATATCTTAAAACAATAGATCATCAACAATTGTCGGTGAATCGATATATAAAAATCTATTCTACATTAACAAGATCATCTTCTATTGGTGGAGTATAGTCACTCTTCGGCCTTGTAGATCATCATTCTCGCTAACATATTTCGTCTTGGCCTTATTGAGACCATACTTTCATAACAATGTTGCATATCTTGTGTGAAGATAGTCACTTTGAAAATCATTAGATGGGTGTTGATTTCACTGCTCAGAAATTCAACAAAAACAACAAAAAATATTCCGCAGTCACAATAAAAAAGAAGAAGATACATTATAAAAAAAAGATCAAATATGTAAGTAAAGAAAAAATGATTCAATAGTTACAGACTATGTCTCTTTCTTGTTGCATAATATCTTGAACAAATTCCACCTCAAACGAATGTTGTGGATCCAATAGTAACATGTGAATACATAAAATTACAGTGAAAAAAATACATAATGTTGGTATTGCAGATCTGGATATGGCCGGGGTAACCCTTGTACCACTTTTCTTAGGTGTTTTTGCATGTGCTTCCTTTTTAGCTTTTGACTTCTTAAAACTTTGCTTAGCCATTGTTATAGGATCTTCATAATCAAAGATTCGATTAGTGTTGGTTGTGACTATTTGGATAATCCCAATACTAAAAGACGGATGATTCATAAAGTATAAGAAAATATTTTTAAAATGAAAAAAAAGAGTTGAAAATGAAGAGACTACCTATTTCAAACTCTGAAATTGATTGAATGGAGAGAGAATTAGTTTGAAATTCAAAATTGGAATAATGAATCTGTTGAGAATAATGGGGGAGAAAATTTGGAGATGGAATCGTGGGTTGTGGGAAAATCTGAAGAGAGATTGAGGGCGAAAATTAGGAAATGGAAAAGGTCAATTTGGCTTCCAAAAAATAAAGTATTTGATTAAGTTGAATTGTGGGAAAATAAGGAATTTTTGTATTTTAATAAAAGAGTAAGAAAATATTGAGAATAGGTAAAGTAATATTGTGTACTTAAGTAGTTTGTCGTAAATAGTACCCCCACTCCACCACCAAATAGAGAGAGAGGAAAATGTGGACCCAATTAGACTGCCCAATATTCGGATGGATTTCCAACAAAGCCCAATTAGAAATGGGCCCCTCGGTCTAATAATGGAAGGTGCGACGAGGCTCTTCTTAATTTCCTATATACGAAATACTTGCTTTTTGTGGTTTTCCTATTTGTGTAGTTCGATTTAAGAAATATTTATTTTATATTAATATATACTGTTAGATAATTTTTAGGTTAAAATTGCTTTTTTCTGTTTTTGCATTGAGGTTTGTTCCATATGATATATGAAACTTATATTTAAAATTTGAATTTATTTGATTGTTGAAATTTGAAAAATATAATAATTATTTTTTTGGCAGAAACTTTAAGGCTTGTGTGTCTGAAATTTCAGCCTATTTTTGTATACTGCAAACTTGAAATAAATTAAAATGATGTTTAATGAGTTTGTTAGATTTTTATTTTAAAAAAAAAATTAAATTGTGATTAGTTTTTTATTTATTTTTTATGATATATGAAACATATATTTCAAATTAGAGCTTAATAAATTATATTTTGCAAATCTATAAGTTATTGAAAATATTTTTATAATTATTGAAAATATGTTTACTCTATGTATGCATCTCCCAATTTATGTGACCCATATAAAATTTGAAGTCAATCAATTTCTATTCTTTTTTTACCATACTTTTTAAAAATAAATATTTTAATTTTTTTTAAAGTTGTTAGATATTTTGATTTATTGTAATTTTTTAAATAATAGGTATTGATTATTTTTAATTATAATTATTGAGAATTGGTTATTGAGAGTGATTTATCCTCTTTCCTACTCATGTTTATAGCCCAGGCCCACATTTGCAACCCTTGTTTCATAGCTCCTGATGATCTTTAACTATTAACTAACTAAATAAATAAAGGGAAAATTGTATGAAATAGCAAACAATTAATTCAAATTAAATGTTATAGCCATAGTTTATTTTAGTTGTAATTCGCAGCGAACATCCCTTTTTTTGCCATCTGATTCGTTATACAATTAGCCATTTTCGATATACAATTAGTCATTTTATACATTTTGATATAAAATGTGTTTGTGTTTGTATTTGTATAAAACGAGAGAAAAGTCTATATACAAATACAAATATATATATTTTCATCCTATACACTTATAATTATACAGATACAGATCTTATTATATAAATTACAATGTGTAAATGAGTTTATATAAAACTAAATAATTTTGTATAAAATTGGGTATTTGTAGCAAATTATACAAATCAAAAGATCCATAACAAACATAAAATTTGCTATGAAACGTAATTATACAAATTATAGTTGTAACATACAAATATAATATTTATGTTTGATATATGTGAAAGTTATAAAAGTTCTTTAAATTTTGCTGCTCTTAGGCCCAATTATTCTTTAATCTTCATAATTATATATTGTACTTCTAAAGTTAAGTATTTGATTTAAAAATCATTAAAACCCTACATGAAAAATCAACGTCCTCCTCCTCGAATAGCCCTGCATCCCTATTTCTTTAAAGAAACCTAATTCTGCTAAAATAAATGAAAAAACATTCGATCAAAATGTTTGTAATCCAAAGAGTCGTGTTGTGTGAGTTGTGAGGTATAAAATATAATAAATTTAGAATAAAATATAGGATTATTTTATCTAATGTTTGGTTAGAGGTATTAGGTCGTCCTTGAATTATTTATCTTACAATTTTTGTCATAGTGATGAGATAAATTTTCTCATATATTTGGTGGAATAACTTATATCCAGTATAACTTATTTTAGGATTAATCATCCCAGAATAACTTGTTTCCAACCAAACGACTCCTACCACTGTGTTCGGATGATTGTTACATATTGTTTCATAATGTATCTAATCATATTGTATTGTATCGTACTGTATTGTTTAATGAATTCAATGTTTGAATATATTATATTGTTCTCCGTCGTTACATAAACCTACAAAAAGTAGGATATGGTAGAGCTATTATGAAAATGTAAGATAAAAGATGAAATATGATTATTAAATAATAAATAAAGACAAAATGAGAAGAAAATATTAAGATAACGACGTGATCACGCAATACAATACAACAAAATTTAAATAATAATAATAAAATAAATATTATATTTAAACTAACAATACAATTCAATGGGTAACAGTCATCCAAACAAAGTGTAGATGAAATTTTTCCATAGACAATGTAGATAAAGTTGCAATTGGCTCTCTAACTTTGGGCGTTCGGATGGTCATTACTCATTAGTCATTACTACTCTCTCCATCCATTTTTATTTGTCATGTTACGTTTTTCAAAAGTCAATTTGAATATTTTTAAAGTTAAATTAGATTAAATTAATTCGATATTTTAAACAAAAAATTTAGATATTCAAAAACTATACAAACATACTATAAATTGTAATTTTTTGCATATCAAAATGATGAAAAAAATGCATCATAAAATGTTAGTAAAAGTTTTTATAGTTTGACTCTAAAAAAATATATTTTGACAATTAAAAGTGAACGAATATAATATTATTTTGTGATATGATGACAAAACTAGATCATAAAAATATGACACGTCCCGTTGGTTAAGAATGTCCTCAAAATTCCCTGTGCATAGTTAGTACTATACTACTATATAGTATTTCTTTTCTTCGTGGTTTTCAAAATACTTGGCATGTTATCTTTCTAGAGGTTTAATGAAATATTGATTCAAGGTGTACTAAAGGAAAGGGAGAGATCTCTATATTATAATTGTCATTAAATTAGGTAGTAAATTCAAGACAACTCAAAGATTAGTAGGACCAGTGCAGCTGTGATTTGTGGCCTCAACTCTTTTGCCAGTATTACACGTATGTATATATAGCAATTGTTTGCACAATGGCCTTTTCTTAGGTTGGCTAATACTCCAAATTAAGCTAAATTTATTGTCTAATTAACACACATAATTAGTGGTGACAAAGGATCAAAAATTTGTGTTGAATTTCGACGCATCAAAATAGGTTTAGTCAATAAATTGATCATTATTTAATTCTCACGGAAAGTTAGTTTAATAAAAATAAACTAAATAAAGATAACAATGAGCCACAATTAATTTGTTCCGGAAATCTATAAAAACAATCTAGATAAGAATAAAATCTGCGTATACTTTACAACAGACTTGTAGAATCATTGCAATTCTATGAGAAGTCTATCATAATCTGCAAAATTGAAAATAAAAACTTCATTCAGTCATCTACAATATGTAAAGGAAATGTTGTTTGTTTGCTTTCAACATATTTGCAAAATCATCATGCTTGTTTTGTCAATTAATATACCAAAAGTGAATGAAAGAGGCAACACAATTGGGGAAGTAGGGACCAATGACAAAACAATGAATCCAAAAAGAAGAAAGCAATCAAGTACTATTTCCTCCACCTAATACTCCCTCCCTTGTATGTAGCACTCATTATTATTTTGTGATAAGAGGGTTCATGTGACATTAATTTGTAAATCATTAAGTTCTCCAAAATTGTACTCCAATTCCTTAAAATGCATGCATGACATATATAAGTATATATAATCTTTAATTAATTTAAATATTATTTTTTGATCTTGTACAGATATATATTATTTTTAAAAGTATATATTCCTAGAGATTGAATAACAACAGTTGATAATTCTAATAAATTGTGAATGTTTAGCAGCCAAAGGAATTGAAATTTCATATTTTGGATGCGGTGCATCATATATTAATCCTATGGTTGTAGTAGTCTTTTTCTTCTTCTTTTGTACCACCAAATTTTTGGCAGCTTTTTCATACTATAATTAGTATTGAAGCTTTTTCCATATATACTTTATTCATACGAGGAGTTCACATAAGAAACCACAAATGCTTTTCTCCGGGCACCATTTTACCTTCTTTTTTTTAAAAGAAAAAATATTCTTTTGGCTTGGTTTTGGTAGTTTGTAAAAGTTTCGTTTTGTATAAGGTGGGTGTTGCTCGGTAGTTGGGGGACTAGTATTTATTCTCTTTTTATTTTTAAAAAATAAGTCGTATTTTTGGTTTTGAACATATATCGTTAGAGATAAATTTATTAATAGAAAGTAAATTATATTTTTATTAACTCACTCTCAATAAATAACTGTTATACCACTTTAATAAGACTCATTATTTTATTTTTTCATTATGTGAAGCACTACCTATTTTAAAACAAAATAAAAAAGAAGAAAAAAAAACACAACGTAGATATCACCTAATAATAGTAGTCTTAGTTGGCAGCCCTAGGACCTTGATTATTAACAGTCAATTTTAAAAACAAGAAGAAGCTATGAATCTACTCACTTGCTTGGTTTGGTACAGGCAAATAGTTCTACAACAAATGCCAAATTAATGGTTCTTATAAAAGTTAAATAACTGGGCCATTGTACACCACTAAGATCACCTGGTACAACAACAGCACGTACTGGCCCATTTTTATTTCAGCCTGCTTTAATTGAAATGAACAACGAAAAACTAACCCATTTCTTCTTATCTGCCTTCTACTTCCATTTTCTGCACATCTCTCAATTTGAATTTCAGCCCGGTAAACATGAATAGCACAAATTGAAAAACTCTGAATCTTAATAGTTTGGTTGGTTGACTGACTATATGAACTTTCATCTTGTTTCTCTGAATTAATTCTCAATCTTGTAATCCTCCCGTATTAGCGGATCCCATTGAAAGGGCCTAGAACACTAAAATCAAATATAGAAACAATAAGGAACAGTTTGGCCATAGGTTTCTCAAATAAAATTTGGGAAAGAAAATTTTAGCAAATGGAGTAGTGTTTGTTCATATAATTTGTCAATAGTTGGCAAATAACACAAATTCCCAAATACTATAAGAAATTAGTATTTGAGCCAAATCTCATTATTGGGAGCTTTTAAAATTCAAATTCTACACCAAACTTTTATCTTTTACAAAAACACCCTCTATAGTAGTTGTTTGCGCTATATTACATGATTTTTTACGTGAACACCAAAGCAATGATGAAATATTCAATGAATATGAAAGTGATGATATGGTTATTGATGAAAATGATGAACACTCGACTCGGGATAACAAAGTCACTCGCTCAGAACTACCGCATTGCTCCAGTGTCATGGACACTACTTGTTATTTGTTGCATTGAAGATCCAATTGGCTTGTTTCGAAAGTCACGAATCTTGTTCGTTTCTATCTTGCTATGTAATACAAACCACAAACCTATGATTAATTTTGATAGTTTTTAAAACTTATGGATATAAATTATAATTTTAGAAAAAATGAAATCTACGACCGAATCTAGCTAAAACAAGTTCAAATATGACAAAACAAAGCTGGTAGATGGTGATGAAAATATAAATGTCTAACCGGGAAGGGAATAAAAAGTTAATTTGTCATACTAAATACATAGAATAGGATAATCTGTTAAATAGGCAAATTAGGAACAAATTTAGTAGTCAATCAGCAACTTAACTTGAACTAAAGGCCAATTTTGTTAATGTGTATTAATCTGAGGTCTGAATTAACAAGTTGAAAATATCCAATGTCAACAGTATGTGCCTTATGTGGTTAATTTAACAAACTTGAGAGAGTATAATGAAAATATCATTCTCCGAGAGAACCAATTTCGAAAAGTTCAATTTTATATGCCTCGAGAAGCCCAAAATATAACTAACTGACGAGGCCATCCCCTTCTGCCTAGTGGAGAACTGGCATCGCTATTTCCGTCGAAGCCATTACTGCTATAATAATATCTTCACTTCCACTATTCTCTCTGTTCGTTATTATCTTCTTCTCCTCTCCCGTCGATGGCATCTATATCACCGTCTGGAATTTGTCTCCACCGCTCATCCACCGCATTCCACCGTCAACTGCCTTGCTTGCTCTTATCTCTACCCGGCCACAAACTTGCTGCTTCCCCTAAATTTTACCTTCCTATACGTCTTTCGGACTCTCGAGATACCTTTCGCCTTGCTTCAGCCAACACTTTGACGGCCAATTCTGTACCGGTTTGCTTCCTTATCCACTTTTACTCACTTGATTGAACTCTTAGCTTAACTTCCTTTAGTTTAATCAACTCTATTCTCTATTTGTGCTTATATTTTAGTAGTAATTTGGTATATATTCACCAGTACATACAAATTGTTGTAGGATATTGAATTTCGGGAAGGATAAAGTGTACACATAAGTTGTAAAATATTTTTGATTCTGCTAACACGCAAATCTACTATAAATGATGCACTGTGAGGAGAGGAAGAGTATTCGGTTTCAGTCGAGTTATCTAAAAAGGATTAAGTACTGTGAGCTTTGTAATTGTAAAGTGACCTGTTGCGATATGTTCAATAGTTACCAATTGATCTCTTCAGCTTAATACTTAGTACAACAGTGGAAGTTTGTTGGATTACATTGAAAACTCATCTGTTGGGAGTAGGGACTATCGCATGCTTTCCTTTTGTACATTGACTAATTTTGTTAGCTCTAAACTAAATTCATACTGAAATGATAAAAGAACTTATTGAATTATGTGCTAGTTAAGATTTTATATACACATATATTAAGATAGTGATGTGTTAATAAAAAACTGACAACTGAACCTGAATTCTGTTGGTCATTAGTATTACGGAGTAATAAACTTCAATTCCACCTGGGGCGAGCTACATATTTACCTTCGGCATAGGTGGAACAGAATTCTTATTCTCATATATCAAGTCTTCCATAATTTTTAACAGGCACTCATGCTTTCTGAAAAATAAAGTGACAGAAAAGGCAAGTAAATTGTATTGTAGTACTTCTTTTGTTTAAAATTACAACCACCCTTCGTTTCCCAGTTGATGGCATCTCACTAAATGCAAAACTTACAACTGGATGTGGATGTTTCATAGATAAATGAATACATGTAACTTTGTTGCTGTTGCGTTCACTGATAGGTATTTAGAAAATAAAATTAGATATTTAGGAACTACACAGAAGACGTTAGAAATCACAGTTCTATTTCAATATGACTACATATTACATTTTAAATGTCTTTTGGAGAGATTTCCTTTTATTCGACACTTGGGAGAAGACCTGGATTAAAATTTTGGGACAAAGGGACTAATATATAGTTATGCTCCTAATGTGAATATCTAGCTCACAAGTTGTTGTTTGATTTGATCTGTCTCTTTTCGAATCCCTTTGTTCACAATTGGGAACTGTAAATGCATTTTTTCACCTGCATTAAGAAGTTCCTTTTCCATAAATGTCCACCAAATCATAAGCTTTTCTTCTTGTGGCAGCCCAGAAATGGTGTGTATACGGTAGGTGATTTCATGACCAGGAAAGAGGAGTTACATGTAGTAAAGCCCACAACATCCGTAGATGAAGGTAATTTTGTACTTACGTTTCATCGTTAATTTATCTACATGAAGTTAATTTCTGATTAATGATTGTATCTGCAACAGCATTGGAAGCTCTAGTGGAACACAGGATCACTGGTTTCCCTGTGATTGATGATAACTGGAAACTAGTAAGTTCTGATTTGCAATGTTAGCAGCTAAAGTCATTGTAGTTCCCGCTTTATTGATTATAAGTACCCTTTATCATATGACTCAGTTTCCTGCTTATGTAGCTCTTCCGAGCATCTGTTAAACTGCATACCTAAAGCTAATTTATCATTAAAGTTGAATTAGCATCATCATAGCTGAGCATTAGGAATCCGTAACATCTTTGGTGTATGCCTTGTGCAAACTGAAGTCTATACGGCACATCAAGCCATATAGATTACTATGAGACTGTACATAACATCTGTTTATTAGACAGGTAAACTGGTTATTTACAGTGATGGGGGTACTTCAAATGCCAAAAATAGATCATCCTATAACTGCTTTGGAATTTTTAGAGTAGTAGTTGGCAAGCATGCGATTGGACATAACCATTAGGATAGATCTTAATTTGCATCATATTCTAATCAATAAGCTCTTGCTTAATGATAAGCACACAAGAGAGCAATTCATGTGCTTTAGTTTTCACACTTTGAGTACGTGCTGTTCTTGATATGTTAGACAAAAATATTTTAAGCCATAATTTGCAGATCTGTTATAGCTTCCCTCCAATTAATTAGCATACCCAAAGCTTTACTTAGGGGATGTTCTAATCTTCTGATTTTGTGCGCAATCTCATGTTCTTTATCTGGTTTATATTTATGAAAAATCATGCTTCAAACCTCTTTTTCTTATAACATTAAGCAATGACAAAGAAGGTAAGTAAAGACTAATGCTAATATATCTTTTTGGCAACAGAATTGTTTAATTCTTTTGTTTCCCCTTATCACTTCTACTCATTCGATGGCAGATAAATAGGAATCTGTTTTTTCAAGATTGGTAAAGTAAATAATAGTAATATCTTCCGGCAAAAGGTGTTTGTAGAACTTTTTTTTTGACAGCTTATTACTTGATATATTTTGATGGCACACCAATAGGAGTTTCTTCTCTAGCATGCTACCGTCCACTTTTGGTAATTTGAATATTTCATGGGGTGGTCTTTTTATTTGGTACCTAATCTGTGGAAATTTTTTTAATATGGGAATTGTTTTTGAAATATTACGCTATAATTGAAAAATGCAATATTGAATTGCGAAAGGTATGACCACCTCTATAGATTAGATTCCAGATATTCAGTTCAGAGATGTTCTAAGAGTAATATTTTTTTGTCTCATTAAAACAATCAAAACTTAGAACCTCTTTCTGTTCAGGTTGGTCTTGTTTCTGACTATGATCTATTAGCACTCGACTCTGTACCAGGTAAATTTTCTTCATGGTGATGCTACGATTACTTAATGTGTAGACACAATAAATTCTATTGGTCTTTGGCCAATATCCTTTTTCTGGTCTGTTTTCCTTGAAACCTTGAGCGTGTTTGGCATGCAACTGCTTTGTTTACTTTGGACTGCCAAGTTGAGAAATGGGATACAATCCACTACATTCGCCTATAGGCGGTAGAAGATATTCAGATTTTAAGGTTTGGGGATCCAAAATCTTCAAAATTTATTTGCCTTCATTCTCTAGGAAAGCTTATGTTTGAGATGAGTATAGTGCATCTCTCTTTCTCCTTTTTTTCCTTGGTGAACATGTAACATTAACATGTCTCTCTAGTTAGATCAACCTGTCTTTGTGAAATTTGTTATATCTCGACTGTGTTATTAATTTGTGACTTTGAATTTAGAATGTCCATCAAAGAGGAACAAATTCCAAATCATTTTTGCAGTTGCTTTTTAGGTTTGCATCGCTTGGTAATTAGCAGAAAGAATGTTTAAAATGCTGTTATCATTTTAGCCTTTCTTTCTGGTTATGAGTTTAAAATAAGTAATGGTTTTCCTAATTCCTTATTGTGCCTTGGACCTTTTTATCTATAGCCAAAGTTGTTATTGTGCCTTTCTTTCCATATGTTCAGCTATGTTATGGCTATAAAGTGCAAAATAAACGGAAAAGGGCCAAAAATACTTCTGTACTATTCGAAAAGGTTTAAAATACCCCTCATCCACCTATTGGGCTTAAAAATACCCTTCAGTCAACCTTTTTGGTCTACTATTACCCTTTAAACTAACAACCTTATATTTTTTAATTATTATTATTATTAATTATTATGTGGCGTATTTCTATTGGATAAAGTTTAATTCCACCCCATCAAACTTTCTCCTACCCCACCCGACCCATATTGACATCCCTTGACTCAAACCCAAATACAAGATCCATTAAAAATAAAAAAAGATTGATCTTCTCCCCCTAAACGTAATATCCTATTTTTCTTCTTCCCCTTTTCTTATTAAGCAATTTCAAGATCAATTTCACCCAATTTATTTTATCCTTAAACACATAATCTATTTTACGATGAACCCCATTTACACGTTTCATTTGATCATGCTGCTTCTGATCCTCAACGCCACTCATTTCTTGGTTCATCGTCTTGTTACCATATCCCAATTCAACTACTGGTTTCTGAAATTTTACACACACAAAAATATACGAGAACTGAATTTATGATTAGTAATTTAATCCTTTACTGGTCCGCCAAGTCTAGCGGATGCATTTTGTATATAGTGACACTGGACAGTAACCTGACATGAATTGTTTCAATTCACCACTGTATAAATGTGTTTGTATGTTGGTGTGTTTTAAAATTTTCAATTATAGCTACATTGTACTATTACTGTCCATGTATGTAAAAATTGGTACTATGTTGATTAATTTAATTTCTAATAGGGAATAATAGGGTTCTTAATTTAAGGCGAAATGTCCGGGAAAATGTGATGTAATTAGCCTTTCAAGAAAAAGTTATGATTATAGTGCTTATGTGCCTTATAATTACAACAACTTATGGTTATTTTGGGTGAAATTGATCTTGAAATTGCTTAATAAGAAAAAGGGAAGAAAAATAGAATTAGGTTTAGGGGGAGAAGAGATGATTCAATCTTTTTTTATTTTTAATGGATCTTGTATTTGGGTTTGGGTCAAGAGATGTCAATATGTGTCGGGTGGGGTAGGAGAAAGTTTGGTGGGTTGAAATTAAACTTTATCCAATAGAAAGATGTCACATAATAATTAATAATAAAAATAATTAAAAAATATAAGGTTGTTAGTTTAAAGGATAATAGTGGACCAAAAAGGTTGACTGAGGGGTATTTTTTAGCCCAATAGGTGGATGAGGGGTATTTTTAAACCTTTTCGAATTGTATAGGGGTATTTTTGGCCCTTTTCCACAAAATAAATTAAGATTTCCCTAATCCCTTACTGTGCTTCTCTGTTTGGGACCTTTTCAAAACTATAACCGAAGTACTATTTGCTCTGTCATGGAAAGAATTCATGTCAGTACTACACCCACATGGAATCGTAATCTCAGGCAATGCTCGAAGGAAAGAAGGATTACTTTTTGTCTTTTGTAAATTTACTTCCTCGGATTTTGGTCATGTGAAAGTGAAATTGCCTGAAAAAATTCATTCTTGCAGCCTAGATTTTTTATTTTTTTTTATATATGGGGAACTAGTTTATTTATGCAAGAGGTAAGTAATTGATATCTACGGTCATCAACGACTTGATGCCATGGCTGTAGAGCATAAAGGAATAGTAACAGTTACAAAATACAGTCACCTAAATTATTGAGTCTGGTTGGATTGCTCAAGATTGAATTGCTTATCCCATTAATTGAGTAATGATCTAAATTAGAATTATCAAATCAGAGATGCAAATTGAGCTGCTAATAAGCTGGTGTTCTTGAATCTTGATAGATTTGAGTGGAGCTTTTTTTTTTCTTTCCTTTTCATTTTGTTTTGTGGCGAGTTTGATAGTCCTCCACTGTCTCCGTATTCCCTTTTCTATTTCATTTAAACTGATCTAGTAAAATCCTGACGTGTCACTTGTTCAAATACTTCTCTTAGGTACAGGAACAGCTGATGCAGGCATATTTCCTGAAGTAGACAGCAACTGGAAAGTAAGAAAATTTTAATGCCTTTGATGTACTCTTTATTTTATATTTTTGTAGAAATAGTTTACACTGCCATCCATACATATTTTCCTTTTCAACTTGAAATCCAAATTTTTACAAAATTCTGATTATTTTTCTGAAGTACAAAAATATCTTGATTTCTGCATAGAAGACTACTGAATTTATCTCTGTGGTGAAAGGTTGATATTCACTATTCACTTGAGAACTGTTGATGCCCCTTGTCCCCCCAAATAAAAAAAATAAAAAATCAGTTAATTGTATTGGGGATTCCACCGTATCACAGACTTTAGACACTAACCTGGTGAAGACTTATTGCAAAAGCTACTTAAAGCCAGACCTTCAGTTAATCGACTCAGGGAAAGGGGATTCTAAGAGAGTTCTTGATCACCAACTTCAGAATTTCGTCATTTCACTAAAAACTTTGCCTCACAGGAGTGCCTTACTTCAAGTATTCCTATTCCAACCTCGAGAATACTTGAGGACTTCAAATTCATCCTTGCACACTGATCTTCCATATGGAAGCTCCTGGTTTCTAAGCTATTACATCATGTCAACTTTTCCCCATTTAGGTGTTTGTGACCTGGACCAATACAGGTCCTTCCGAAAGACAGACAACCTTAACATCCATACATTGGTAAATTTTCAGGCCTTTTGGCTTCCTTGGAATGATATTAATAAATGGGGTGGTTGGCTGGGAACGCTTGTCATCTTTTTGATGTGAGGAAGAACAGTGAAAATTCACTTGATTATGTATCATTTTAACTGTATCACACCACACCTCAAAGCTAATCAAGATGTGGCACATTCTGAATAATAATTGCAGACATTCAATGAGGTTCAAAAGTTGCTTGGCAAAACCAAAGGGAAAGTGGTTGGTGATCTGATGACACCTGCTCCTTTAGTAGTTCGTGAATCTACCAATCTTGAGGATGCAGCAAGGTGCTGTCATTTTTTAATTGTTATTTTACTTGAACCCAAGTAATGCTTTTCTTGCTTTTTATTGAATGAGTCCGCCAAGACTTTCTCATGCACTTCTTTCTTTCACTGTCAGACTTTTACTCAAAACAAAATATCGTCGACTTCCTGTGGTAGATGGTAAGGGTAAGCTGGTAAGTTTATAAAGTTTTGTTTGTGTACGGCTTCTTTGCTATCCTATCGTTTTCTAATCGATCGGCCATTGTTTAATGAAGGTGGGGATAATAACAAGAGGAAACGTTGTAAGGGCCGCCCTTCAAATAAAGCGGGCTACAGAAATGGAAGACTGACATGTACCAATATAAGTTAACCGTAAAAAACAAGTAACACAGTTTGTCCCCTTCTTCCACAGGATCTGGTGGTCAAGGCAGTCGGCTTAGTTCTCAAACATACTGTGTCAGACTAGGATATATTCGTGTAAATTAGCAACCTTGTAGGAGAATAGTGAAACTTGGCCTTTTAAGACATTGCAGAGTTCATTCTAATAGATAATACTGTTCAATGACTACATGCAAAAAGCAAAGTGTTCGAGTCAAAACTCTTCAGAGGTTTGAAACACAGAAAAAAAAACCCAGATATTTAGTGCAAGTGGGAAACATTTTATGTGCACCTTCAAAAACATTAAATAGTAGGCACCTATCTTGACTGGAACAAATACAATTCTTTCGGGTGGATTTTGTTATGAATTGTATTTGTCTTTTTCATTTACCGATTTTTGTGTGGAACCCATCTCTGAATGGGCTGCATTTCTGTCTTTGGTTGTTGAACTACAAAACGACTGACTATAAATGCTGAGGTGGTTGGGTAACCTTATGTGTGAATAAAAAAACATAAAAGAACAGCCCCATGGAAGATTTTCAACAGGTCCTGTTGACAGAAATGGCACAATATTAGTTTTGCTATTTGGGGCCCTAGTGGCTAGTGACTGGACTGTCTTTTGGAAACAGGGCGTTTCCACATGCTGACAGTGATAGTTTTTTTTTTTAATTCAGTTTGACAGGTAGAATAGGCGCTCACTAGTCTCAATGTGAAAGCATTTCTATTCACATTTCACATTTGATCAATTACCTCTTTTTTCGAGTACTACTTTTGTAAATAGGGAGACTAATAGGAGGTAGAGAATCCAAATCTCTCCGTTTACACCGGATAAAATCCTTATCCTCAAATGTATTGTCCACAGTAGCAGTCGATGATGCTTTTTCTTCTAGGTTAAAGGGGTAGGCACATGGTGCTCGAAGGCGCTGTGGACACATTCCATTGATTTCTAACGCTATTTTTGCATGTAATTCGTTATATCTGGTCAATTCAGAAAAAAGACATTACTATTCCCTAGTCCCTACACAATCCATGCTGATTGCAGTATTTTGTTTTTAAATGTTTTTGAATATTTGACCTTATTTTACTAAAATTGTTATGGGATACGGGATACCTTGTCAAATTTACTTAGTAATTAGATTTGGATTTGATTTGTCACTGGTAATCATACATAGACAAGTCAAGTGAACATCTAGTGCCAGGATAAAAAGATGTTACATAAAGAAGTTTCCATTGCGAGTGCATATGTGACCGTTCTGATTTGACAATGGAGCTAATCTCTGTAAATCTCGTCATCAACATTTGTGAGTTGTGACGATTACGGTACAGGAGAATTATGGTATTCTAATAAGGTACACTCTTGTTTTAATTTGAGATATTATTATTTTTATTTAGTTGACCTATTTTTAAAAAAAAATGGAGCATCTCATCGTATCCTTTTATGTTTCTCCTTTTGTAATAGTGGTGTCCTAACTAATTTATCGACACCTCAATTGATTTCATGAGACATCTATTGCCTCCTACCAAAACAGTATTTTATAGTTTGTAACTATAATGGTTCGAGAGGAAGAAATCACCTCATATTTTTGTCTCTGATGAGATTTGAATTTGAGACTTTACGATATTCAATGCATTTCATTGACCATTTAATCATGTCTTTGGGTGCTCATATCCTTTTCATGGTGAATTGTGTTCTATGTTAAAAATGTTATAAGAATCATTTCTTTAGTTTTTTAAAAAAAAAAATTTTTTAGCCAAAATTGAATGTATCTCCCCAAATCATGAACATAGGCGGAACCACATACAATGACTTCAATAAAACCTCCTTCATTGAAAAGTTCTAAATAATGAACATGAGTCGTCCCTGCTACAACAACTAGCTGCAAAATACTATCTAAATATTATTGAACAAAAATATCTAGTTAACTCGATATTTATGTGAGGTAAAAGAAAATACATATATGACAAAATAATTGAAGTAGGCATAAATTAGTCTACATTTTTGTTCAGAGTTAGCAAAACACAAAATCACACACTACCCACTTGCACCACACTCAAGCCATTGTAGGGACAGAGTTGTTCCCTCATCCTCACCCTTTAGGCGGCCCTTTCCAAGTGGCCGCGGCAGTTTCCCACTTGAATCCACTGGGCCTTTTTGGTGTCGGATAAAGATAATAATTTCAAAATAAAATTTGAAATTAATTTAGAATATTAGTTAATTTCAAAATAATTTCCATACTCAAATGTTAAGGTTAGTTCATAGTTGTACCATATAAAAGATAAAGATGGTTAATCCCTTAAGGTACATCTCACCACTGTACCAAACGACCTTTACCGTCTCCTTGTACTAATGCGATCACAGTATCTATCAGATTAGGTATCAAAATCAATCCAAAAGTTAAATTCGAGTCTAGTGATCAAAATCTAGTCTTAAATCGAATCGATGCTCAAAACATAAAGTTTCAATCTCTTAAGCCTAAGACATACATCCCCACTTCTAAAATCCATAACCTCATCCACTGTTCATGCTATCAACCACTATAAAAAAAATAAAAAAAAATAAAAAAAAATAATATAATTGACTACAAATAGTAACAATTTAACGCCCAATTCCCCTTTCTGTCGCCGCCACACACGCTCTCCTCACTCAATCATTTTCCCCCAAATAATAAACAATTGGTTAGTCTTCAACATGACCAATATGCATAATCCATCATTCACACTAACATTTGTTTCCCCCACCACTAAAAGACCCCAACCAAGTAAAGTACAAACAGAATTGCGATTAGACAAAATAATAACACAAATCCCCTTTACATCTTACAACAACAAAACTGCTCAGCTGATAATTTGTTCTTAAAAATAAAGTAAAATTAAAGAAAGAGGTAATAGTATTTTTTTTTTTTTTTAAGAATATAACAATCCTAGGCTACCAAGCTAGGAGTCGACACAACCTGGAGCGGCGCTTGTATTCTTACCAAAGCACTTCCTCTTCCGCCAACCAACAAAAAGAGCACATATACTACTAATACTATTATTGGTAATATCGATAGTAACTAAATAGTAGTATGTATTACCAGTAATCCACTTCTGGATCTTCGGGCTCGGGCTTCAAGTTTAAATCGGGCTTCTCTTGAAACCAACAAGGCTTCAATTCTGACGGGCTTGCCGTCTCACAGAGCACCTTTTCTTGTGTATGGTTGTGATGGGCTGCAAGCGAGTTCTGTACAGCATCAACTTGAGCACCAACTTCTATGGCTTTTTTACGAATTGAAGCAGCAGATAAATCATTAAGCCCACCATCACCAACTAACAACTCAGGAAAATTCAATCGGGCCGAAGGCCCTCTTAGATAATACACCGCCGTATCATAAGCCCGCGCCGCCGCCACCGGCGTAGAATACGAACCCAACCAAATCCTCGAACGCTTGTTGGGTTCTCTAATTTCTGCAACCCATTTTCCCCACTTCCTCATACGAATCCCTTTGTACGGCCTTTCGTTCTTTCTCTTCCCACCACAACAAACCCCTGAACTTGCAGCAACTCCACTTTGACCCCCACCACCTATCTCCATCTTCCTCTTCTTTTTTTTCTCTGACTGTATAATAATTAAGCGAAATTACAGGGACTAAATTACAAAAAATTTGTTTCCCTGTAATCTAGAGCTAATAAACTGGGAGGAATAACAGAGAGAGAAAGAATACCCATGAAAAGGCAAAAGCTGGAAGTGAATGAAGAAAAGGTTATTGTGGTAGCGGTTGTGGCTACTCTACGTTGATTTTCTTAAAAACATTTTTTTTAAAACTAATAAAAGACTCCTCAAAAAAAATGAAAAATGAAAAGGAAATATGTTGAAAGCACCGACACAATCAATAATAAGTACAGTAATAATAATACCAGTAACTTGCTGGATAGTATAAATATTGTAAGTTTTTTCTATTGGTCCTTTTGTTTATTCAACAAAAGCTTGGCTGCTCGTACCTCATAAGATATGGTGGTGGTTGGCCATCCGCCATGTTAAAAGCTCCCCAAAATCCTCACAAATTTCCACCTATATTGGGCTATAGCTAGAGATGTAGGTGTAAATACCCTCTCTCTCTTGGATTTTCTCTTTGTTTTTGGAATCAAATTTGGCTGTTCTAATGATGGGAGATGGCGTATTATGTGAGCTAAGGGAAATTTAGAGGGAATTCAATAATGGAAAAGCAGTTGTCATTTGGTTCAGTGGTGACGACAGAAAAATGGGATTTTCTAAACTAGTATATAAAGATGATTACAATAATTCTTTATTTTTAATCCCATCGAAATTTATTATCGCTATCCTTTTGAGCACACTAGGGGCAGATCCAAGGATAAGGTGGGGATTTTCGGAAACCCAATAATATTTGCCTCAATACTATAAATATATATTGAAAAATTGACGTTGCTTAGATAGTAAACATTTCACACTTTTAATTCTAATATTATAAGTATATGAATTTCCACTAGATAAATTGATAGTATTTTAGTTATTAATGATTATCGTAGGAATAGGAATTTATGTTTTTAGGTAATTAAAGAGCTGTGGTGGGAGAGTTAGGTCGGTGGTCGGTGGGTTGGAATAGATATTGGTGTGAGTTGGAGTTACAAAAATACCCCTGTAAAAGCAATAACGATTTTTGACGGAATGACAATGTTGCCCTTATACACATAATTTTGGCGCCTTATTGGTGTGGTCGGAGATTCCTATGCTTGAAAGCTGAATCATGGGTGTACTACCCACTCTGTCTCCCATTTGGTTCCAGGGGAAAAGTATTGCTACTTGTTGTACTTTCTCTTCTATTTTCTATCTATCCATATGGTCTAAATATAGGGCTAACTCATTGGTGACCCCTTAAACTTGGCACGATCTTTCACTTAGACATCTTAACTAGACTTTGTTCATTTTAGACACCTCATGTGATGTTCCGCTGTGTCATTTTGACACTTTTTTTTATAATCAACCAAATATGTAAGGTGTGTGTAACACACTCGCCGTGTCAAAATGACGAATTAAACAAAGACATGTGGCATATATATTGAAAATAATTTTTAAATAATGAATTTTGAGTTTTTTTAAAAAAGCCAATGACTCAATGACACGTGGCAATTTTTATCCAAATAATATTTTTTTTAAAATGTCTTCTCCACAGTCCAC
>JAJOOS010081932.1:0-20025 GCA_029582725.1 Solanum chiquidenum | reverse complement strand
CCCCCCCCCCCCCCCCCCCCCCCCCCCCCCCCCCCCCCCCCCCCCCCCCCCCCCCCCCCCCCCCCCCCCCCCCCCCCCCCCCCCCCCCCCAGGTGTAATAAGACCTTAGTTTAGTTAAGATGTATCTCTAGGATTTCGATCATAGCCAAGGAGGTAGTTGTTATTTAGCATAATAATACAATAAAGTGATCCCACTTCATGATCTATCCGAACATGTAAGACATTGACAATTACATGTCTCATCTAGTATTGCAATACACCGAGTTCACTTATTAATCAATCTAAGCATAAAATATATTAACATTAACTCCATGATTCATCTAGTAATGTAATAGATTGAATCCCCTGCATGATCTACTCAAAATGAAATATATTGACATTGATTTCATATCTTATCCTGTAATGTAGTATACAAAAGTCTATTGTACTTTTATTGAGAATAGTCAAAATTCTCAGTCCTAGCCTTCTTGTTCTCCTTACCCTATTCCCTATGCTTATCTCCCTCAATCTACTGAGCATGAGTCATGAGCCTAGAATTGCTCATATCTTGCAATAACATGGCATTCCTACACTCTATTTTCACCAAGTATGCCACCCCATAAAGAAATTTATTCATCTTAGCCCTGGAATCAGCAACCATGTGAGGAGCGTACCTGGAGAGTTAGGTGAACTTGAGTCCATACTCTTCGACTGTCATGCTAACTTGCCTTAAGTTCATAAACTCCTAAGCCTTTGCTTCTCTTAACTCTCTTGGGAAGAACCTGTCCAGAAAAGTTTCACTAAAGCAATCCCAAGTAATAGGAGCGGCATTTGTACCCTTGTTCTCTTTCCACTAGGTATACCAGATATGAGCCACATCTTTAAGCTGGTAAGATGTCAACTCAACCCGATCATTCCCAGTTACCTGCATAACTTCAAAAATCTTCTTAACCTCATCAATGAAGTTTTGGGGATCCTCACCAACTTGCGATCCTAAGAACTCAGGCGGATTCATTCTAACAAAGTATCGCACTCTAGCTGCAGCTGCCCCAACATTGGCATTTATCGGAACTAGAACCCACAGATTGTTCTGGTTGGTGACACTCTGAGCCAACATGTGAATGGCGTTTTAGAATTCAGCATTCGAAACTTCCTGATTTGGGACTAGAGGAGCTGCGTTTGGGTTCCTGGAATTCGCATTTATGGCGTTAGCTCTACGAGTAGGCATGATCTAAAATATAGAACTTCAAGTTAGAACAAAAATTAGATCATACCTTACGCACGATAAGAGTAACAAGAAACTGAAGTTTTTCCTAAGACACCTTGTAGCCTCCCTCTCATTAGATGCGGTGCACTTCACACCCATGAAAAAGACTCTACTTAGTGCGGATTTTCAGACATCCTAGGACACTTAAACTTAATGCTCTGATACCAAGTTTTTCAGTCCCCGAACAACCCCCGAGACACAGACACGGGACCTAGGATCACTAGTGACCCCAAGCTAACCTTGCTAGCATAATCATAAGCATTCTAAGCATATCAAACTGATGCGGAAGTTTAAAACATGAAGTAAATCTTAAATGAGGGGGAATACCCATATACTAACCTGAATATATGAAATCTAAGAGTTTTAATACAATAGAGATATCAAACTCAAACACTAAGGTTAAGCTAACTATGTCTGAAAATTGCCTCTAACTGATTAGAAGTGTTGGGACATGCCCCAGCTAAGTCTAGCAAAACTAAAACTAAAAGACTGAAATGAAAGATAACATGACTATTGTCCTCGAATAATGAGGAATCACCACTGTAGTTGCCGAACTGAAGAGTGGGAATTGATCTATGCATGATCTGGAAGTTGAGAACCTAAACCTACATCACGAGAAGATGTAGTGCAGAGTATGCGTTAGTACTTGAAAGGTACTGAGCATGCAGGATAGAGTAAAGTTGAACAATAACATAACTGAACCAAAGCATATAACAAGAATATAATTTGAACATGATATAGATGCTGAATACTGAACTAACTGAATGCAATGACCAAATTTATAACATGCTGAGACTGAATTCTGACTGTACTAAAATGTGTTCAATGCAATGGAGTATGACTGAACTGTAGGAGCTACTAATAACCGATAATAAAATCACATGACCTAAATATGGAGTCCGATGTATACACCCCATCGAGAGGACCCAATATACCCTGCCAGAGGTATAGAGGCATGCTGGCGTGATCACTAAAATGTTGCCCACAGAGGGGACTTACAACCTACGTGACTCGTAGTTCAGGGATTATGTGGGTGACTGACCGTAGCCCAACTCGGTATAATGCTACTCCCAATAGATTAAATGATTTGACTCATTATAACTAATTTCCTGTAATATAATAGACACGTCAAATCTGACATATAAACTGAGAATGTACATTTATATACATATAAATACACATTTAAAACGGAGGCATGTATATTTGAAATAACCGAAATATCTGACCTAGCATGTGTAATATAAGAACTAGAGAAATAAAAAGCTAGGGTTTTGGAATTCATGCAAGAAACGAAGTAATAACATAATAATCTGATTCGAAACATTAAACTAACTAATTCATGAAAATCTGCTGACGTTCTAGAAACTCTAGGTCTAATTAATAGTAGGGAATCAAGAATCTGATTGAAATCTAGGAACCTAATGGGTGAAAGAAACCCACTAGTGAAATCTCACATACCTAGTGATCGAACTGATGAAAACCTTGTTGCGTTCTTCAGCTAGGGTTGGTCGATTCTTTCTCATTTTTACGTTCTAATTTTCTAAGTTTTGATTAATAATTTGACTTAGGTAAGTTCTAGTTATGTTTCTAGGCTAAAACTAACCAAAACCACATAGTTTAGGGTTAAAACGACATAGTTTAGAGGTCTAATGAATTTGGAAAAGGCCAAAAGACCCCTGACTTAAGTTGCAAACGGGTCTGACCACAACCACTTCCATGGACCATGAAAGGGACCACGGACCGTGAAGTGGGTCGTGGTCTTGGTCCAAGAGCTAGGGGGTTCTGGGGTATGTTCCACGAGTCCCTACCATGGCTCGTGTGGAGGACCACGTACCGTGAAGGTCCATGTGGTCCTCACTTGGGCTGATGGTTTAGAGGCTCAGGTCTGAGGGCTTACTAGATGTCCTTCAGGGACCCTACCACGGGCCGTGTGGAGGACCACAGACCGCGAAGGTCCTTATGGTCCTCACTTAGGCTTGAGGGTCTGAGGGATAGTCTAGGGGGGCTACTTCCTAAATCATCATGGACGCCCCCACGGCCCGTCATCAAGACCATGGCCCGTGAAGGGTCCCTTGGTCTGACTCACTGCCTGGTAGAGTCCAACTCCCCACCACGGGCAGGTCAACGGACCGTGGTCCTTGTCACGATCCGTGAACCCTGCCGTGGTTCACTGCTTTAGGTCACTTCTGCAAAAAAATTCTAGGTCTGGTTTTCGAAGTGTTACAATAGCCATCTAGTACAATAGTTCAAATGAAAGGGGCACAACTCATACAACATAATCCGAAAGGAAATACTAGAAATGAAACTCTTTTCCTCGAATCATGAGGACTCACCACAAGCTCGGAGAATAGTTGAATCCAAACTTGAACTCAATTTCAAAATTTTCTTTTCTGCCCCCCGCCCCACCCCTACCCTAACCGCCCCCTCACCCCCCCACCCCCACCCCCACCTGAGCGAGCCCACCCTCCAAAATATAAAATTTAAAGTTTGTCTTTAAAAAAAAATTCCAATTTCAATTGTTTTATTTTTTCACCCCACCACCCCCACCTTGGACGACACCCACCCGGCAACTCCCCCTACCCCACAAAAAAAATTAAAGTTTGTTTTTTAAAAATACTTTCAATTTCAATTTTTTGTTCACGCCCACCCAACCCCCTATCCCTGACCCCCTCCACCCTGACCCCCAGGTCAGCCCCGCTACCAACCCCCCCCCCACATCCCCATCCCCCACAGCCCCACCCTCCCCCAAAAAAAATAAGTTTATTTTTAAAAAAATATTTTTAATTTCAATTCAACAATTATTTTCTACTCTCTAGTAAAAATAAAAAATATTTTCTCAAAAATATTTTTCATTCATAAATCAAACACTAAAAAAGCTTTTACAAAAAATATTTTCTACTCACCAACCAAACATGAGAAAATAAGTCAAATCTTTACTTATTTTCGAGGAAAACATTTTCTAGAAAAATATTTTCCCTCATACCAAACACACCCTAAGTGTTGGGGAAGATCGAGAAAATTACGTGATAAGATCATACTCAACTACATAAATAATTGTAGTTAAATATTACAAATATAAAATATTTTATTACATATATAACAATTTTAATAAAAACTTCCAACCATTATTATTAAGGAAAAACTAAATAACTATATATATATCACTACTGTATATACTATATGTATCTCTTGTTTAATACAGTTACATATACTACCACTTTGAATATTTATACCATATATTTTAAAAGATTTAAATGAGATACACAAATATCATATGGTATTAAATAATTATCTTAAATTTAAATTCCTTAATTAATGGTCGATTGACAAGTCATTTTTCAATTCACATCTATCGTTCCCCACCCTTACATCCACCGGTCCTTTTTCTTCCTTCATCCTCTCAATACATGTTTGCATGTTCAAATTAACATCATATATATAGGTTTGTTTCTATTGTTTTATTATTCTAATGTATCTTGGTTTTGTATCTGAGTTAAAATTCATAGTGTTCTAAAGTTCAATTTTAAAACGTTTTACAAAATGACGTTTTATATTATTTGATTTTGTTGTTTCTCAAACACTTTAATGGCTGACCATTCTCAAAATCGGTTGATTCTTGTTAAATGTACTACACATTAACAATATTATACTAAATCAAACCACTTTTATTTGTTTATTTTCACTTATGAATTTCTCATTGCAAAGACTGACTCTTCATCTGCCAACATTCAAGCTGAGAAGAGTTGTAAGTATAGGAATGATCCAATCAAAATGAAAGAATTATGCCAAGCTTTAAATAGCATAATAAATACACCATTAGATATGCAACAATGTTGGATACACATTAGGTGTACATGTAACTAGTTAAGAGTTCATGTATCTGAGTTAAGATTATATGTTAATATGAGAAAAAAATTCACATGTTCAAAAAAATGAAGATTTTTGAAATGTTTTACATTTTTTAGGATTAATGATAAGACATATACTATACCATTATGGTTTGTTCCTAAATTTGTACGTTTCAATTATATTTCATTTTAAGATACACATAATTATATGTATGTGCTAACTATATATCCGAGATACATGTTTTTGAATATAATGTATGAAATTGATACTTGGTACATCAAATTAATGCTACATACATATAAAAGATACATGAAATTAATATTAGATCATATGAATAGATACATGAAATTAATACTAAACACATAAACAAGTACAAGAAATTAATACTAGATATTTCTATGATATATTTGAATGTACTTGTATGATATTCATGTATCTAAGTGTTTAGTTTGTTGGATACATCATATATTGATAATAGATACCTCAAATTAATGATTTTATTATTTTAAGAATAATAAAATGAAAATAATCAAATTACATGACCAAGAAATACATGTTTTTGCTTTTTATTAATAATATTAATGAATTTATTATTTCAAAGAATAATACAATGAAATTAATTAAACATAGATACCCTATATTAAGGGATTTGACTAATTTAAATTTCCAAAATTAATTGTACATGTATACTGAAAATCCTCAATAACTCCTATAATTAAGGAAATCAGTTACAACCAATTATTTTAAACAAATAAAATATGTATCTCAATTTTAAAGTTCGGAAAATAGATGTATCTCGCAGATTCATACTCATGTATCATAAGCATGAAATATGGAAGAAGAAGTAATATTTGAAACTATTGGGAATCTTAGTAATTATGACCTAAACTAGTGGAATTGATGTAGTTTTCCCTATTATTAACTCGATAAAGTATTAAAAAAATTCCACAAATTACATTTTTTCTCTCATTTTTATTTTCTAGGAGTATCTTCTTTTCACGCTATTAGTATGTATCCAATTCTTTATTTTCCACCTAATTCGATCTATTACCATGATGGAGCATATCCGGTACCACAACAAATATAATTGAAAGTTTTTTTATCCGAAATAGAAAGTGTATACTGACTTCTAATTCCCCTGTGAGTCCCTCTAGCCGTGTGACACATTAAGCTAGATGAGGGTATTCGCATAGGTCCTACCAAGATGCCAGGGGGAGAACGTAGATGTATATATTGTTGTGTGGCACTTGATTTTGATGGCTCAGTTGCTTTCTATTGCATTACCAATATTGATATGCATTGCCTATCATCAGTATAATTGATTATTGTTTGACCCACCAGTCTTATGGGGGGATTGGTTGGGTTATGTATGTTGCTTCTACCTTCCGAGCTTATAGGGAACCGGTTAGGTTATTGTTTGACCATAATTGTGTATATTGTGTTGGATTGAGCCTTAGTTACTTAATGGTTTCACTTTTGTTGTAAATATATTTGTGTTTAATTATGTTTCTTTGTTTGATATCATTCCCCGTTCCCCTTATGGTTTCTTCCCCATGATAGCCCGTTACTCCTGGTTCTGGGATATGAGTTTGGCTCACCTATGGTAGGAGGTAGTAGGTGTCATTATGACCAGAGAATTGGGGTCATGATATTTTTAAATGTCACGACCCAAGGTATAACCTAGGTGTAACATGGTGTATATAACCTCGAAAGACCCTACACAAGCCACTTAGCATATAATATACAAGATAATAGAAACAAATATTTCAAAAGTAACATTTTCATATTCTAAAAGAGTTTGACAAAATAGAAGTCTAAAATAGTTTCAACAAGCCATCTAATTGTCATAAGAAGTGGTTGGGATGTAACACATACACCACGTGCATAATCCAAAAACTAGAAAGACATAAAGCAAGTAAAAAATTATTGGTCCTCATAACACAAAACTCACCAACTCTTGAATTTGATAGAATGATTAACTAATCATGATTGTGAGAGATAGGAGCGTCAGACCCTACAATAATGAGACAATGTAGGCATAAATATGCATTAGTACATGGAATATACTAAGTATGAGGCAATATGCATAACTAGACATGATGACATGAATATCTTAAACATGAAATGCATGACCAAAATTTGAACATTTAAAGGCTTAAAGAAGCAACAACATATATTTCATGAGATATGGTCAATGCATTTAAAATAGGAGACATAAGAAAAGCATTTGAAGAAACATAATCGTATTTGTGGGATATTAGTTTAAACTGACAATAAGACCATGATAGTTATTTCATAGAATCGGTATGTCCCTCATACAGAAAAAGGGGATTCTACTTTCCAAGGTAGAATCCGCACACATCATATTTTTCTAAAGTGGATCCGCTAGCTAGGTCATGAACTACAATCCTACGGGCACGTAGTTACGGACTAGAGGTTGCTACTAGAGATTACCCTATTTGATCATATGCCTCAACGCCCTCTTGGTGCTTAGTCTAAATGCCAATGGAATAGATAAAAATCAAATATCATTATAACATAGGAAATGTAATGATCAATGCCTAATCCAAATCATAAAGATCAAAACATAGAATAGCTCCTTAAATTACAATTCAAGCATAGGTGAGAAAGCCTTTCACTATTGTGAATCCATATGTGAGAAATTTGTTTCACAATCATGATCATATTCGTATGTGAGAAAATGTTTCACAATAACATTGATACTTTCATCTACAAGCACCATTTCATCATAAACATCATTTTCATAAGAAATGCATAATCCTTCAAAATTCATAGTTCAGGGATTTATGGATTTTTCACAAGTTCATAATTGAAAGTCATGGATCATGCTTGAGTTCATATAATTTCAACTAGATATCATGTAATTTACATTAAATCATGCAATGGAAGACTTAAACAACAATAAAATCATAACTAAATAAAACTCATGTAGAATTAAGAAGATGTAACATCTCACAATTTGAAATAACTAGGAAGAAGCTAAGAATTTAAAATAACTAGGAAGAAGCTAAGAATTTGAAATAGTTATTTTTGGGAAGAATCAAAATCTGGAAATTTTGTTAAGTTAGGAAAAAAGTGAGTTTTTAGTCAATTTCAAATGGCCATAACTCCTAGCTCAGGATGAGTTAGGTGTGTTTCCAGATATCGTAGGAAATATTTTGGAATATCTTTCCAACGCGCTGAGTTTGCGTGATTCCGAGTTCGTATGAGTAAGATATCACCTTTGGAAGTTGGGCTGTTGGAATAAGGAAAGTTCAATCCGGATTTTTAAAGGGTAGTTTGGTCTTTTCCTTACCCAATTATTTTATTTCGTTTTTGGTAATTAAGTTAGGGGCTAAACAAAATTATATCAGTTTATGCTTTTGCCAAAATACGCTAGGGCTTGGAGAAGAGAGAAAATAAGAGGAGAAAGGAGAAGAGAAGCAAGATTCGTCTATATCATCGAGTTTAGCTTGTGTATTTCGTCGGGGGTGATCCCTACAAGGTATGTGAGATCACATAGCGTTGGATTAGTTCACCCAGGCGCCAATCATGATTCAATTCAGCGAAATATGCTTGATTTGAAAGTAAATCCTTTGAGTTCTTGATGAAATTCGGTTGAATTCTTGTGGGTTGTTTTGTTGAAGTTTCTTGGTTTAGAGGGTTTAGAGTTGAAAAACGAGGAAGAAATTTTGTCGATCGAAATCTGGTAGTGTCTCCGCATCACGGACCCACTCCCCAGTTTCAGGAAAAGTCATTTAGCGTCGCGGAGTGGACACAGAGTGTTCTGCCTAAAAAGTTAATTTGCGACCTAAGATTTTAAATCACCTCCGCGTCACGTAGCAGTTCCCAGAATTGATTTTTGATCATTTTCTCATGTTTAGTTATCTAAAATCATTCCTAAACATCATGAGATTTTTCCTATCACAAATCACGATCCTTGAATCCAGAAATTCAATTCCAGGAAACTTAAGAGTCAGGTCAAGAGAAGTCAAGAGTCAAGTTAAGAGAAGTTCATAAAGTTTTACAAAAGTCTTTTGCAAACGTTTTAACTTTGTTTTAACACTTAAGTTTTGAGTTCAGTAAAGAGTAAAGTTCAAGTTCATTTCTTCAAAAGTATATGGGGGCTATGTATTCCCAAACGGTTTAAAATGTTTTTGCATTTAAATAAGAAAGGAAACCTCAACTTCCAAGGAGCCTTCGGGCAAGTTTTCAAAAAAGAGTAATCTCTTTCTAAATGAAGCAAGAGAGGAAACTTTGATTTCCAAGATAGCCTTTGAGCTAAGTTTTGAGCACTAATCTGAAATCACCGAAATAAGTATGTTTTTAAACATAAGATCTAATATTATAATTTTTGGAGTAGTATAGAGCACCGATATGGGCGAGAGTTTAGACAACTCACAATCCCCATAAACCATGTAGCCACCATGAGTAGAAAAGGGTCATACTTTTTAGATGATTCCTTTAGTGCTTTTTAGCATAGACTAGTGGATCCACTTAGTGAGTTAGGTTCTATACTCTCTACAAGGTGTAGTATGGTCCTTGGCAGCGTGAGGTAAAACGATGTATCATCACTATAGCTCTTAAGTGATGGTTGGTGATTAGAGAAACTCCAACAATAGTATTTTGTGTTTTTATAGACAAACAGAGTTCATATTGTATCTTTGCATACATACAAAGTTATTATTGTATTTCTAAATACACAGCGTTGACATCATGTTTTGAACAACTTTTCCTTATATTGCACTTGTTTTTAAACTGCTTTATATTGAGATGAGTTTAGTTATGTTGAGTTGAGTTGAACCAGGTAAGTTCTTCAGTTCCTTTCAGATTCTTTTAAAGCTTAAGTGGTGTTTAGCATTCCAACTTGCATTCTCATACATAAATGTACTGATGCCATTTAGCATGCATCATCTTATGATGCAGACGCATGAACTAGGATCGGCATCCAATGCATCGTTGATTCAGTTGAGCTTCAGAGTTATTGGTGAGCCCTCTTGCATTCCGGAGGATCCCCCTTTTTCATTACTCTATCATTTTAGTTCATTAGGATGTCGTGGGCCTGTCCCGACATCCATCTCAGTTGTTTTAGAGGCTTCATAGACAGACAATCAGTTAGTTAAATTCATTTGTCACTACTTTGTTATTGGCTTATGTTCAGATTTAAGTTGCCATTTTGGTTAAGTTAAATGTTTATTTTTAAAAACATTATGAGTTCAGTTTGAGACAGTTGAGTTATTTAGCATATGAATACTTTTCTTAATGCTTAAAGTCTTCTGCTGAGTAAGTAAGCCAGGCCATGGGTTCGCTTGGGGCCAACAATGGTTCTCGAGTGCCGGCCACGTTTAGGGTGTAGGCTTGGGGCGTGACAAACTGGGTATCAGAGCTTAGAGTTCAAGAGTCCTAGGGAGTCTATAAAGCCATGTCTGTAGAGTCCTAGTTATCAGTCTGAAGAGCGCCACATCTATAATTAGGAGGCTGCAACATTTAGGAAATTCCTTCACTTCTTTCATACTCATTTCGTGCGTTACAGTTTTATCTCTAAAAAGTCTATATCTAACTCGTGCTTACACGTAATCAATTTTGAGCTGGCCTATGGTCGAGAGTGCATTCATGAGGCATTTTTTTCCTCGTGAGCTAAGAGAAGCAAAGAGATGGTTGATGACATGAGGAGCATGATGAGTTTATTCGTAGTTGGGTTAACTCGTCTGTCAAGTAAGGAAAGTAAGGCAGCCATGCTAATAGGTTACATGGGTTTAGCAAGGCTGATGATCCATGTGCAACAAGTTGATAGGAACCAGTTGAAGGATAGAGAAGAGTTTAAGAATAAGATGGCTAAAACATCAGGGAATGAATCCGGGCAGCAAAAGAGTAATGCGAACCGGTCTTCTTTCCAACATAAGCAAAAAGGACCTGCTCCATCATCTGCTAGTGCACCTGCACCAAGAAAGAAATGTGAGTACAATAGTTAGAATTTTAAGAACTTTAGAGCTAGACCTGCGCATTCGCAAGGTATTAAGGCACAAAGGGGTACTAAGACTCCTCCATGTGCTAAGTGTGGTAGGAACCACTCAGGTATGTGTCGTGATGACTCCACTAGTTTCTTCAAGTGTGGCCAGAATGGTCATTTTATGAGAGAGTGTCCTAAGAGCAGACATAGTAATGGTAATGAGGGCAATAGAGCCCAATCTTCATCAGTTGCTCCACTAGATAGGACTGCATCTAGAGGAGCTACTTTCGGTACTGGCGGAGGAGCAAATCGCCTTTATGCGATCACTAATCGCCAAGAGCAAGAGAACTCTCCAGATGTTGTCACTGGTATGATCCAACTCTTTGAATTTACTGTTTATGCTTTGCTACACCTAGGGGAGAGTTTATCTTTTGTAACTACTTATGTTTCTATGAATTTTGATGTTATTCCTGAGCAACTTAGTGAACCATTTAGTGTTTCTACATTTGTTGGTGAGTCTATTCTAGTAGAGAGAGTCTATTGTGATTGTCCCATTTCCGTCAATCACAAGATTATCATGGTTGATTTAATTGAGTTATACATGGTAGATTTTGATGTCATTCTTGGTATGGATTGGCTTCATGCTTGTTATGCCTCAGTTGATTGTAGAACTCGAGTTTTCAAGTTTCAGTTTCCAAATGATTGGAAAAGCAGTTCAGCAGTGCCTAAGGGTCATTTTATTTTGTACCTTAAAGAAATGAAGTTAGTTTCTAAGGGGTGTGTCTATCACTTAGTCCGAGTTAATGACTCTAGTGTTGAGATACCTCATCTTCAGTCAGTTTCAGTAGTCAAAGAGTTTCTAGAAGTCTTTCCAGATGATCTTCCCGGAGTCTCTCCTGAGAGAGAAATAGACTTCGGTATAGATATTCTTCCAGATACTCGTCCTATCTCTATTCCACCATATAGTATGGCACCAGCAGAGTTGAAAGAGTTAAAAGAGTAGTTGACTTCTATTGCATCAACGGTGGAAATAGAGAGCAGACTCGGAATATAATAGCTTAAACCTCTTAGGCTCTTTGCACCTAAATAAATAGTAGACACGCAAAAAAATAAGACGTGAAACTTATAGAGTCGTAGCCTTCTAAGACTTTCTTCTAAAGATCTTTTAGAGAAAGGTTTCATTCGACCAAGTATCTCACCTTGGGGCACTCTGGTCCCATTTGTGAGGAAGAAACATGGTTCCCTTAGGATGTGGATAGATTACCGTCAGTTGAACAAGGTTACCATCAAGAATAGTATCCTCTTCCGAGAATTGATGATCTTTTCGATCAGCTTCAGAGTGCTTCATGTTTCTCTAAGATAGACCTCAAATCTGGCTACCATCAGTTGAAAGTAAGGGAATGTGATATTCTAAAACAACATTCAGGACCCGTTATTGTCATTATGAGTTTTTGGTCATGTCCTTTCACTTGACTTATGCACCAGCAGCGTTCATGGACCTTATGAATAAAGTCTTCAATACCTTATTTAGATATGTTTGTTATCGTCTTCATTGATGACATACTAATCTATTCAAGGAATGAAGAAGATCATGCTAGTCATCTCATAATAGTTCTCCAGACTTTAAAAGATAGAGAGTTGTATGCCCAGTTCTCTAACTGTGAGTTTTGGATTGAATTTGTGGCATTCTTAAGCCAC
The DNA here is from genome assembly GCA_029582725.1 of Solanum chiquidenum. Taxonomy (NCBI): domain Eukaryota; kingdom Viridiplantae; phylum Streptophyta; class Magnoliopsida; order Solanales; family Solanaceae; genus Solanum; species Solanum chiquidenum. Next base: position 7,282 of record JAJOOS010081932.1, on the reverse strand, counting down.
ATCGCGTCTGGAGAGGGAATTAAAGTTGATACTCAAAAGATTGAGGCAGTGTAGAATTGGCCTAGTCCCACCTCTCCAACTGATATTAGGAGTTTTTTGGGTTTGGCTGGCTATTATAGAATGTTTGTAGAGGGGTTCTCGCCCATTTCATCCCTTTTGACCAAATTGACTCAGAAGACAATGAAGTTTCAATGGTCTGAAGCTTGTGAGAAAAGCTTTCAGGAATTGAAAAAGAGGTTGACTATTACCCAATTTTGACCTTACCATAAGGTACTCAAGGTTTTGTGGTGTATTGCGATGCATCTAGAGTTTGTTTGGGTTGCATATTAATGTAGAATGGCAAGGTTATAGTTTATGCATCCAGACAGTTAAAAGTTAATGAGAATAATTACACAACCCATGACTTAGAGTTGGCTGCCATAGTATTTGCCTTGAAAATACGGCGTCATTATCTTTATGGTGTTCATGTGGATGTGTTCACCGATCACAAGAGTCTTCAATATGCATTTAGTCAGAAAGAGCTTAATCTGAGACAGAGGTGGTGGTTAGAATTACTCAAGGATTATGACATGAGTATTCCTTATCACCAGGTAAAGCTGATGTTGTTGTTGATGCCTTGAGCAGGTTATCTATTGGAGTACCACCCATTTTGAGGAAGATAAGAAAGAGTTAGCAAAATAGGTGCATAGACTTGCACGACTAGGAGTTCGACTAAGGGATTCCACAGAAGGAGGAATAGTGGTGATGAATGGGGCTGAATCATCATTAGTGTCAGAAGTAAAAGAGAATCAACACCAAGATCCTTTGTTTCTTGAATTAAAGGCAAAGGTACATAATAAAAAATATTGGCTTTTGGAATAAGGGGGTGATAGTGTTTGAGGTATCAAGGTAGATTGTGTGATTGATTTCAAGGGTAATTGGAATGATCACCTATCTCTCATTGAGTTTGCTTACAACAATAGTTACCGCTCTAGCATCCAAATGGCTCCATACGAAGCTCCTTATGGGGGAAGATGTAGATCTCTTATTGAATGGTTTGAAGTTGGTGAAGTTGGGTTAATAGGACCGGACTTAGTTCGTCAGGCTATGGAGAGTGGAGGTTATTCAAGAGAGATTGAAAACGACGCAGAGTCGTCAGAAATTCTACATTGATGTTAGGAGAATGGCATTAGAGTTCGAAGTAGATGATTGGGTATATCTAAAAATTTCACCCATCAAGGGTGTTATTAGGTTTAGTAAGAATGGGAAGCTTAGTCCCCGGTATATTGGACCTTATCGAATATCTAAGAGGATTGGCAATGTAGCTTATGATTTGGAGCTACCACAAGACTTAGCCGCGGTTCATCCGGTGGTTCACATCTCCATTTTGAAGAAGTGAATGGGCGATCTTTCATTGATCATACGAACTGAAAATATTGGGATCAAGGATAGCTTATCTTATGAGGATATTCATGTTCAGATTCTAGGTTGGCAAGTTCGCAAGTTGAGGACTAAGGAAGTAGTACTTGGGAAGCTGAGGAAGATATGAAAAAGAGATATCCACATCTCTTCGAATTCGTAGAAATTCCAGACCAAGGTACTAATTCTCTTCTTAGTACTCTTTAATTTATGAGTAAGCATGTTGTTTGGTTGTAATTGCTTGTTGGGTGTTTGAACTTGATGTTACCATCCTTTGCATAGTAAGAATAATCTCATTCGAGGACGAATGTTCCCAAGGGGGATATATCGTAACATCTCGCAATTTGAAATAACTAGGAAGAAGCTAGTAATTTTAAATAGTAATTTTTGGGAAGAATGAAAATCTGGAAATTTTATTAAGTTAGGAAAAAAAGTGAGATTTTGGTCAACTTCAAACGGCCATAACTCCTAGCTCAGAATGAGTTAGGTGTGTTTCCAGATATCGTAGGAAGTATCTTGGAATAATCTTTCCAACGCTGCTGAGTTTGTGCGATTTTGAGTTCGTATGAGTAAGATATGCCCTTTGGAAGTTGGGCTGTTGGAATAAGAAAAGTTTAATCCGGATTTTTAAAGGGTAGTTTGGTCTTTTCCTTGCCCAATTATTTTATTTCGTTTTTGGTAATTAAGTTAAGGTCTAAACAGAATTAGATCAGTTTACTCTTTTACCAAAATACGCTAGGGCTTAGAGAAGAGAGAAAAGAAGAGGAGAAAGGAGAAGAGAAGCAAGATTCATCTACATCGTCGAGTTTAGCTTGTGGATTACGTTGGGGTGATTCCTACAAGGTATGTGAGATAACATAGCATTGGGTTAGTTCATCCATGCGCCAATCATGATTCAATTAAGCTAAATATGTTTGATTTGAAAGTAAATCCTTTGAGTTCTTGATGAAATTCAGTTGAATTCTTGTGGGTTGTTTTGTTGAAGTTTCTTGGGGTTTGATTCATGTTTCTTGGTGAAATTTCGGTTTGAATCTATCATATATTGAGGGTATAAATGATCCTAAGTATTTGGACAAAGAATCATTGAAGTTTAGAGTGTTTAGAGTTGAAAAATGAGGAAGAAATTTCGTTAATCGAAATCTGGTAGTGTCTCCGTGTCGCGGACCCACTCCTCAGTTTTGGGAAAAGTTATTTCGCTTCGCGGAGTGGACACGGAGCGTTCTACGTAAAAAATTAATTTGCGACCTAATATTTTAAATCACCTCCGCGTCGCGGAGCAGTTCCCCAGAATTGATTCTTGATCATTTTCTCATGTTTAGTTATCTAAAATCATTCCTAAACATCATGAGATCTTTCCTATCACAAATCACGATCCTTGAATCCATAAATTCAATTCAAGGAAATTTAAGAGTCAAGTCAAGAGAAGTCAAGAGTCAAGTTCAGAGAAGTTCATAAAGGTTTCCAAAAGTCTTTTGCAAATGTTTTAACTTTGTTTTAAGACTTAAGTTTTGAGTTCAGTAAAGAGTAAAGTTGAAGTTCATTTCTTCAAAATTATATGGGGGTTATGTATTCCCAAACGGTTTAAAAATGTTTTCGCATTTAAACAGGAAAGGAAACTACAATTTCCAAGGAACCTTCAGACTAGTTTTCAAAAAAGAGTAATCGCTTTCTAAATGAAGCTAGAGAGGAAACTTTGATTTCCAAGGTAGCCTTTGAGCTATATTTTTTAGCACTAATCTCAAATCACAGAAAGAAGTATGTTTTTAAACATAAGAGCTAGTATTATATTTTTGGGAGTAGTATTGAGCACCGATATGGGGGAGAGTTTAGACAATTCACAGCCCCCATAAACCATGTAGCCACCATAGGTAGAAAATGGTCATGCTTTTTAGATGATTCCTTTAGTGATTTTTAGCATAGACTAGTGGATCCACTTAGTGAGTTAGGTTCTATACCCACGACAAGGTATAGGACGGTCCTCGGCAGCGTTAGGTAAAACGTTGTATCATCACTATAGCTCTTAAGTGATGGTTGTCGGTTAGAGAAACTCCCACAACATTATTTTGTATTTTTATATACAAACAGAGTTCATATTGTATCTTTGCATACATACAAAGTTATTACTATATTTCTAAATAAAAAGAGTTGACATCATGTTCTAAACAACTTTTCCTTCTATTGCACTTGTTTGTAAACTGTTTTATATTGAAATGAGTTCACTTATTTTGAGTTGAGTTGAACCAGGTAAGTTCTTCAGATTCTTTTCAAGCTTAAGTGGTGTTTAGCATTCCAACTCGCATACTCGTACATTCAATGTACTGATGCCAGTTGGTCTGCATCGTCTTATGATGCAGACACAGGTAACTAGGATCAGAATCCAGCACATCATTGATCCAGTTGAGCTTCAGAGTTGTTGGTGAGCCTCCTTACATTCAGGAGGATCCCTCTTTTTCATTACTTTATCATTTTAGTTCATTAGGATGTCGTGAGCCTGTCCCGACATCCATCACAATTGTTTTAGAGGCTTCATAGACAGACAATCAGTTAGTTAAATTCATTTGTCACTACTTTGTTATTGGCTTATGTTCATATTTGAGTTGCCATTTTGGATAAGTTAAGTGTTCATTTTTTAAAACATTATGAGTTCAGTTTGGGACAGTTGAGTTATTTAGCATATGAATCCTTTTCTTAATCCTTAAAGTCTTTCGCTGAGTAAGTAAGCCAGGCCAAGGGTTCGGTTGGGGCCAACAATGGTTCTCAAGTGCCGGCCACACCCAGGGTGTAGGCTCGGAGCGTGACAGAAGAACCCTAATTTGATCAATTGAAATTGAAAACCTTGGAAATCCCATGGAGGAATGTACTCCATGGGTGAATACCCACATACCTTTCTACTCAAATCCCAAGATGAATAGTGAGTTGAAGAACTCAAAGTGAACCCTAGCTTCTTCTTCTTTCTTTGGTTGAGAGGGAATTTAGGAGAATTAATTTGGCTGAGTTTTGGGAAAATAGGAGAATAGGTTTAAAGTGGGTAGATGTAGGACTTAAAATATTTATATAGGGCTTAGGGTAGAGGCTAAAATGGCATAATATAGAATTAAAATATTTTGGAAAAGACCCAAAATCCCCTAGGAAATAAAAATCAGATTGGTCTACGATTTTGATCTACGAACCATAGAACTTTCTATGGTTCGTACTGGTCAATGGTAGACTAAGTCCTGGGATCTTAAATTTACTCAACTTTTGACAGGACCCTTCTACGGTCCATAGAACTTTCTTCGGCCCGTAGACCCTACTAGTAGAACTCAACCTTAACCCTAAATTTCACTAATTCAGATTGCTTCCACGGAACACACTTATGACCCGTATAACATACGACGGACCATCCTGGTCGATCGTAGGATAAGGTACTGGAACTTGATTTTAAAAATAATTTTCTAAATTTCTATGAGACTAGTCTACGACCCGTAGAAAGTTTTACGAATAGTAGACTGGTCTCGTACACCTGAACCATTAGAAAATATTTATGCAACCTATTCCCTTTTTGAAATTTGTGGTGTTACAATAAAATAATTTTCCAAATATCTATAAAAGTAGAAAGTATATAAATCTTGCCTTGCAATGATTTTAAAAGTATTTTAAATTTTGTAAAACAATTATTACAACATTGTTTGAAATTGAAAAGGCTCAAAAAATTAATTAGAATATGGAGGGTCTAAATTGGTTTTCAAAAAGCACGTGTAGTTTTTCTTTTAAATATTTACATCATTGAAAATTTGAAGTTGTTGTAGCATATGCCACTATTTCATCAAAGTTTGTTACAACTTTTTATGCGATGTGGTCAAGTTGCATCTTTTTTATTGAAAGACCCATTGGGTCAAAATCTTTATTAGCAAAGCAATCAACTATACGAAGGACCAGCCCAAAATCTAAAGCCCAACAACAACAAAAAAAATAATCTAAAACATAAGAAAATCAAATAGCAAAACAAAACAAGAAACAAAAATCTATAATGGATGTCAGAGAGATACCAGATGCTTCTAGTGAAAGCTCCGGCAATCAAAGCATAATATTCCATGATGAAGCTATCATACAAAATCAATACATATTTCCTTATTATCTTACTAAAAAGAAATCGATGTTTGTTCATTATGGTGAATTAACTGTCTCAAGTAATTTTATCATTAACAACTAGTTTTGCTTTCTTGGATCTATCCTTTAATGGGTTGAATCTCACAAGATAAATTAATACTACAATCTAAGTTAAAATCTTTCAAATGTTAATTATTCAGTTTTTGTTAGGAGATGATGTGAGGAAATCTAGATATACACCCGTTAAGAGCCTAATAACTCATTATCTTGGTAATATAGTAAGTATAACTCCAATACCCCTATTGTTGTATCATATCAGCTTACCTGAATTGTTGTCGATGAAAATTTATTGAGATTGTATAAAAGCAATATGGAATTGTAGATGTGTGCTTCTATCTAGACAATCACACATTTTTTATTCCGAAAATAAATTAATTAGATGATAGAAAACTGAACTTTTTCTATGGTTTACCCTTTATCAACAAAGCTTCAAAATGCTAATAACAATAAATTATATGTCATGATCAGATATCTCAAGCCATGATGACACTAAATGTAACACCCCGTATCTGAAACAGACCAAAAATACAGATTTTGAGAAGTTGCAGATGCAACTTACGGTCACCATCCACGGACCGTAGGTCAGACCACGGGCCATGCTGGTGGTCCTTGGTTCACCACTGCAACCCCTCCCCAAAACAGCCCAGAAAAATTGGCTAAGTCTCGACCCACGGACAGACCCACGGTCTGTAGGTCAGACCACGGTCCGTGGTCTGTGTCCGTGGATCGAGGTCCCCTATACCCAGCCTCTGATGCAAATGACGGTCGACCAGTACGGATTGTCGTTCGATCCACGGTCCGTAGGTCTGACCGTAGATAAGGGTCAATAGCTAGTTAGCTGAAAAATTATTGATGGATCAACTTTAGATGGTCATAAATTTTAGCACAAAAATAATTATGAGTCCCATTACCTATGATATGATAGATAATTGAATCCTCTTTCCAACGCCACTGAGTTTGCTAAAATCCGAACTCCGAGTAAAAAGTTATGCTCATTTTAGTGAAGCCCTGTCGGGCAGACTCGATCGACGGATCCAATCGACGGACCGTCGATTGATTGACGGCCCGTCAGTCCAATCCGTCGATCACTCCGACAACAGTTAATTCAGGGGTCTTTTGGTCTTTTGGTCTTTTTCTATTTCATTTAACCCCTAAGATACGTCGTTTAGACCCTAAATCATGAGACTTTAGTCAGTTTAAGCCCAGAAACATAACTAGAACTTACCTAAGTCAAATCATTAATCAAACTTAGAAGAATTAGAAGCAAGAGAGGAGAAAAAGGTCAAGAACCCTAGTTCAAGAACTCAGCAAGGTTCCATCAGTTCCAGCCCCGAAATCGAAAGATTTCTCCGTGGAATTCATCACCAGGTATGTGGGATTTCACCAGTGGGTTCCTTTCACCCATTAGGTCCTTAGAATTCGGTCAGTTTCTTGATTCCCTTATTATGAATAGACCTAGGGTTTCAAGAATTACAGGAGATCATCATGAATTAGTTATTTAATTGTTCCAAATCAGATTATCATGTTATTTCTCAGTTTATTGCATGAATTTCAGAACCCTAGCTATGTATTTCTTTAGTTCTTGAATTACACATGCTAGGTCAGATATTTCAGTTATTCAGTTATACATGCCTCAGTTATGAATGCATCATTATCAGATTAATTGTTGCATTCTCAGTTTGCATGTTCAGTTCGAGCTATCCAGTATTTACAGAAATTCAGTCATAACCAGTTA
>JAJOOS010081931.1:0-17605 GCA_029582725.1 Solanum chiquidenum | reverse complement strand
AGCACAACTTCATAAACATATGCATCATAATCATTAATTCACTTCACATCTATTGCCTTCAAGGCCATGATCTCAACATGCATAGATAGACAATAAGTAAACACCTCCACCATAAGTGGATCAAACCGTACAACATCAATTCTCATACTATAGACAAGAAGTTAGGTCAACTTACCAATTCTCCAAGCCATGATCACCATGGATCAATCCTCCACAATTCATAATCAATTGACATAGATAGCAATAGGAATCAACAATGTAATTCACTAACATAAACATAATCTAAGTACGATTCTATAAACAAAGGGATCAACCCATAACTTTTGCCCATAAGGCCATAATTCTCAACTCATCAATATACCAACAATTCAACATGAATAAGTATAGATAAGCATAGGAAACATCAATCCAATCTAATCTAAACATAATTTCACCAATACAAATTATATTCACAAAGACCCACATTATAGGCCAATTTTAGAGAATTAGGGGATCATGGGTTATTTAAGAATTCCTTTGAAAATTATCGTCAAAACCTTAATTCCACATCAATTCATCAATAGAAGGATTTAGAAAATCATTTGACAAAGAACCCATAGTTAGATTGAAAATTGGAATTTTTGGTCTTTGAATCACTTTTGAAAATCTTTGATAGAACTCCTTGAATGAAAGGTTATTCAAGAATCAAGAGTTACCATACCTTAATTATGGAAGACCCACTAAATTGAAGAAGAAATCAGTTGAAAACCCATTTTCTAGCTTGAGCTTCATCAAGGTCTTCAATGGAGTTTTGAGAGAATCTATTTTAGAGAGGGAAGGGTTAATTGAAGAATGGGGTCTAATTCTAGGTTTTGGGGTTTTAACCAACTTAAAATACCCTAAAATAGGTATAATAACCGTTTGTAATAATTCTCCAAGTCAAACTTGAGTTCTATTTTCGCAGATTTCATCGGGAAACAAGTTCGCGACGCGGAGGTGTTCCCGCAAGTTTCTAGAAATTAAATTCCGAGATAGTAGAGTCCGTTGTGTATCTGCGTCGCGGAGACACTTTTTAGCCCTTGGTGGAGCAGGTCCGCGACGCGGAGCCACTCCCTCCAAGCACAACTTGCAAGCTACCTTGGCAGCTTGCTTGGCCAAGGGTTGGGGTCCTCCCGGGGACCCTTAGGGTGGTCCCAGGGAGTCGTAATCGAACGTTTTGACCCTAAAAACATTTATTAAGACACTAGGGTCACCTCCACTGATTTTAGACTCCAAACAACACATAAAAACATGAACAACATACTAGAACGCACCAACACGTAAAAGACTAGTTTCTGAACGTCTTGGTCGTCCCTTGACGTTTGACTTCCAAACTCTTTAAAACTGACTTACAAGGCTATTCTTCATTATTTTAACAATTTATTAATGCATAAAACCCATGTGAGGCTCTACTTTATCCAACTTCATTTTGAGGGGTGTTATAATTAATATTCAACAACCACAAAATATAATTGTTCATGCGATTTCCAAATTAAAGAAGAGTTAGAAAATCAAAACCTATTACAAAAGTTGAATCTTGCTCTTGCACACCAAAATAAAGTCGAACTCCCACAAAATAGCCCTAGGGGTCTATTTTTAGATGTTAGGAAGACTAGAGTCTAAATTTAATTCAACAAAGAATCATTTTTAAATCTAATTTCGTTCTACACTTCAGAAAGTCGTTGGGGCACTACGCCTGGCAAAGTCCTCTAAAGTTTTCCTTGTGGCGCACCACACCAAGCAGTGCGCCTGGCAAGCGCTTCAGTCGTTTGGCCTCTTGAGCCTACCGCAAGGCACTGCGCCTGGGGAGGTCGCATGTAGTTCATGTCGTGGCACCCTGTGCCAGGCAGTATGCCATGCCACATTTTGCCTTAGTTTCTTTTCGCGCTTTCTTGCTTCTCCTTCCTCAAATCGACTCCATTTTCCTTGAAAATTTATGCAACAGTTAATCATGTGTTTTAGTGCATAATCATCGCAAGTTAAATAAAACAACGTAAACAGTCTCAAGATTATTTTTAAATATACTCTCCATATAGGAAATTATTGGCAACTTCGGCATATAAATATGCCTAAGATCACCACCCCACACTTAAACCTTTCTTCGTCGTCAAACAATTTTGAAACTATCAACTCTTTTTCCTGACCTTTTGACTAATCTACTAACCTTAAAAATAACCAAACACATTTAATCATGATTTTGTAGTTCACATTGGATGCAACACTTAACAATTTACTATCTCACCATGATACACCAAGTTACAACACATATCCTCAAAGAATGACTCTTAAATTATATTTTCGGGCTAATGCAAACTTATACAAAGACACCAAATAGATGAACCCCAAACATGTGCCATGAATGCCCGCACACATTTTTGTTTAGAATAGCCTTTCACTCAAACAATCATATTATAGACAAGGTCTATTTTTCAAATATTTTTACTATCTCTTACATATGAAGTTATTACTTCTCTTAACATGCCATAAGCTTGCCCATAGTGTATTTTCACTTTCACCACATATTTCTCAAGGAATCAAGAAGACTTCTATTTGGATGTAATGCCGCCTTAGGGTAAGGAGGGGAACATTTCGGATATAATTAGTAACTACACCTGCCTAATGCACATGTTATTTTTCCAGTGGTTACACATCTTTACTAGCTTTTCTTTTCCTCTATGTACATTCTTCATGAATGTTTTCTCTCTTCTATTTCAAGCTCTGCCTTGTATGTGATGAGTCCGAGATTTTGTCTCATTTAAGGCTTTGTTTTCTTAGTTTAAGTATCCTCAGTGCCGGATTTATGCTCCAAACTAATATCAATGTATTGATTTATGGCTAGGAAAACAAGAGAGAAATGAAAGAGCAACAAAGCTGAAGATCACCAACTTCACTTGGTGGTCCGCTGGGTTGCCTCTTCACCTACCGAAATTTACCACCTGCCACACCTGAGATGAGAAAAATTGGGTGAGGTAAAAGCCCTATTAGGGAAGCACCAATTAGATCGGCAAAGAGAAGTTAGTCCACCAAAATTTATAGAACATTCAATGGGGATGCAAGTAAATTGGCGATCGAAAGGAGCAAAGGGCGCATCGCGGAATCCATCGGTAACCCTGACATAGACCGCCTAAAGTCATAGTGCATATTAGATGAAACTCGAGACAAGAAAGCGATGGATATGGGCGATTGGCAAATCTCCGACCTGTCGACGAAGCACGACTTACCTCGCTGAATTGCCTCAAAAGGAAAAAAAAAATTATTAGTATAAATTGAGTTTTTGTAAAGGAAGACGATATCCAAACATTGGGAAAACTCATACTCATAGCGAAAACACTGTCCTTGTTTAGTTTTGAAGCAATTTTTAAGTAGATTTCGAAGTGGGTTTTGTATTGAAGTTACATTTCATCATTTTAAGGGTTTGGATATTAATACTCAGTCATGGAGAATGTAATAGGTATTGAATTCTTACTTTATATGATGAATAGATAAAACCTCAATTCTTGGGAGTGTGACCATGTGGCTAATTGACTAATTTAGTTAATGGGTGTTAGGGATTATTGATCTTTTTGCTATTGTGAAGTGGGTTTGATTTATAAGTATTGTTCAACTGTTGAATTGGAATGCTTGTTTCAATTTTACTTAGAGTTTTATGCTTGCTTGAGAGAGAGGTGTAAAACCAAGGCTATAAATTAGCATTTGTAGTATTTGGGTTGTTGTGGGTTCAGCTCGAGAGAGTGAATCCTAAGCTCAAGTCTACCTATCTAGCTCAAGAGAGTAGATAAAATGAGGTTTTGGGCTCTTTGTAGTGTTAGGATTGTTGAGGTTCAAGAGAACTCACCTGAATTGTAATAGCGATTCGAGAGAAAGCTATTACATCTAAGGTCCAGCCTACCTACTAAAATTTACAAATCTTTAGTAATTTCTGATCACCCATTTAGCAAAATTAACAGTCACTCGGTCATGCCCCCAAGTATCTCTTAATTACTTGATTCCCTTTTGTTGTTTGTGATTGTCTTAGATGATAAACTGACAACCATTTCCCCCATCTGACATTCGTTTCACCCTTTCTATTTATTTAAGTGTTCCGACAATTTCACGAAAATGTCCTTTTTAGCATGATTTCATATTTTTATGCATGACTATCATACTTAGTGTATTTTTGTACTAACGTATACTCTTGCCTACATTACTTATCCTAAAATGTAGGGTCCGTCGATTCCGATTGACACCTCCATGGCTAGGATTTCTTAGTAGTTGAAGATTGAACATTGAAAATTGGTGAGGCCTCATGTTTTAAGGACCAAGTCTTCAATTCATTATGTCTTTTCATTTTAGTTTGAACTTGATGTACGGGTTACATCCCGATTTATTTTTATATACTAGATGGCTTTGAGACGATGTTCATATTTTTCACTTTTCTCTAAAAAACTTTTATATGTTGAAGATGTCTTTGAATTCTCTTGATTTCTATTATCTTGACTATGTATGCTAAGTGGCTTGTATGGGGCCTCTTGGGGTCTTGTACGTTGATGAATCCATGATTTGAACTTATTTAGGGCTTAATTTTAATAGATTTAGTGTCCTCAAATGCATATTTTTTCTCAATAATAGATGTAAATCCTTGAATTTAAGGTATTTGAATTGAGGGACAAAGCATGGACACTATTGAGCAAAAGGGAACAAAGCAGCTGAAAGAACGAAGAAAACAAAGCTTGAGGATCACCTAAACCATTGGGCAAGTCGCCGAATGGCCTTGGTCTCGCCTAATGTTCCTGTGTGCCATGCCCTAAAGGATAAAATCAAGTCGATGATAAAAAGGAGCAGTCGGCAAGTTGCCGAACAATTCCATGATGCAGTGCCTTATCGCCCAAAGTTACAATACCTCAAGGATGCTGGAGGCAAAAGCAAAAAGACGGTACAAATGACCAAAGGGCGGGTCGCCGAGTAGATCGGCGATCCCGACTAACTGTTCCAAGTGAACCTTCACAACACACTTTTTGACAACTATAAATGCTTGTTTGAATTTTTAGTTTAGTATAAGTTTTACAATTCAGAAACCAGTTTTAGAGTTATTCAGATTTAGAACTTGGCTTTTGGAGACAATTTTCCTTAGCTTTGGAGATTTTGAAAATCCCCATTTTCAAGAAATTAGAAGTGGGTATTGAAGATTCTTCATCTTAGACGTGTGTAAAGACCATATCAATCGTACCCACTTGATGGAAAAACTTTTTGGTATCAATTTCTACCTCTTTACTATGTCTAGATAACACCCCCATTCTTGGGGTGTGATTATATGAATATGGGTTGAATTAACTGCTGGGTAATTCTTATTGATTGTTTATTCACTATTTAAAGGTGATTTCGTTCAGTGGTTGTGTTTGAATTTAATTGGGTTGTACTCTCTCCCACACATTCAGCTCGAGAGAGTGAATGGACTAAGGCAAATGTTGTGCTTCATTGCCGCTTATTGATGTTTGAGAGAAACCGATTTGATTCTGGGTAAATTGTTCGAGAGAAAGTTTACCCCCACTATAGTCTAGCTTAGTTACCAATTTACAGCGATTTACTATCAATAGAAATTACCCGGTTGTTTACCTTAGCCCATAATCCTATCACATCCTAAGAATCTCATCGCCATATTTGTATTTTTCTTTTTAGTTGTCATTTTAGCTGCTAATTGATTACAAAACCCCTTTGATAATTGACACTTGTGTCAATCCTTAATTTATCATGTTTTTCTTCGTAAATGTTTTATAGCTATAATTAACTTGAACACATTTATGCTTTTCTATTGAATCTCAATTACGAACCGCTCCCTTGGGACTTGACCCCAACTCACTAGTTGGGTTATATTACTACTCACGATCGTTGGCACTTTAAATGGAAATAGTGTCTTGATACGTGAAATCAAAAATGACGTTGCTGCCGGGGAGTGGTGCTACTTGAGAATTTAGTTTAGTTGAATTTTGTTCTTGTTAGTCATAATGAAACTTATTAAATTTTTAGTTTTGTTTTTCTTGTTTGTATGTTGAAAACCGGAAAAATGAGTGAAATTAATGAATGTGAACAAATCGATTACCTTCTGGTAGAAGTGATAAGGTTCAGGGATAACATCTTCACTTTCAAGCAGCTAGAAGGGGAGTTTTTTCATGAGTCGTGGGTGAGGTTTAAAACACAGTTGATACAATGCCCAACTCATGAAATTCCTTATCTAGTTCTACTGGAATTCCCGATCTACTGGGAGCAAAGGATTAATCGATCAACTTATCCTGGGTGGTCTTATAAGACACTCCTATGATACCGCTTCTAAACTCCTTGATCTTGTGGCCAACACCAACAAGAAGACTTAGAAGGACCAACACTTGGTCATTTTGCTGGGTCAGATGGATACCTTGGCCCAAAAGATCGAGGAACTGGAGGTGCTATCCAAAAAGAAGGGCATATACATACCTCCTCGTGACCAAAGAAACTCTACGGACAATGAGAGTAGACGTATCGAGGATACGCTATTAATCATTCTCCAAAAGCTCAATGAGCAAGATAGAGTGCTAGTGGAGATGAGGGAAAATGTTGAAGTGATAAATCAGATGATTGGCTCTCACTCTAGATCGATCAAGCTAATTGAAAACCTCATTGGCCATGTATTGCCTCATCTCTACCCAAATAGAAAAAGGGGGTTGCCTAGTGACACTATGGCAAACCCCAAACATGAGGTTTAGGTGTTGACTTGCGTCGTGCCACGACATTAAATAAGGTGCTTCTTGGGAGGCAACCCAAGTTTTTATCGCTTTATTTTTATTTTAGAAATAATGGTGTGTTGATTTTGCAGATTAAACTGTGAAAAGTGATTGAAAAGTACAGGTTGGCGAGCAGAAAGGCCAGTCGGCGCATCACCGAAGAGGTCGGGGTCATTTGGATCCCCAGTTTCACTTGAGGTCCTGTAAAACTCGGCAAGGTAAGTATTCACTCGGCAAGTCACCGAGTGGATCGGTGACCATGACTAACGTCGCTGACTGGATGAGAACTGGACGGTTTTAAGGCCAAATGTTCGAAAGTTTCAAATTCCTTCACTCTCCCTCATTTTCTAATCTTCACAAACTCACACCCATTTAGTATTTTCTATATTTCTTGCTTTATTACTGTATTTGAGTTGGTGATCGGTACTCGGATTTGGATTACTTTGCCGCCTAGCATTTCAATCTTGTTTTAATAGGCATAAAAGGTTGGTTTTTTGAACCTCGAGTTTATTTTTATCAAATTTGTACTCTTATGCAAGTAATATTATGTTGTTGATGTGTGATGGGCCTCTGTGATAGGATTAGTATGTTTGAATGCTTGATTTGAGTTATTAATCTTGCCTGTAATGCTTATATTGTCGATTTCCCGTGTTCTTGTACTTTAAAATTAGCTAAATTTTATGGGGTTGTGCTTGCATGTTGTTGGGTTTAGTTGGGTGAAGTCTGAGTAGCCCGTATTTGTGCCAAATGACATATTTTGCCTAATGATAGAGCGGGTGACTTCATTCTTAAGGGCAAAGGTCATCAATTGGCTAAACCAGAAGAAGTCTGAGTATCCTGGGGAAATGGGTGTTATGGGTCTTGCTTTAATTTGACTAGTGCATGCTTTGATTTTGTTTTTGGGGGTTGCGGGGTTGAATTCAAGAAGTTGGATTGAAAGTAGGCACGTTGGGTAATTTGGCGAACTGGGTCGAGCTCGCCGAACCACTCGGCGGTTCGCCTAATGTCCCCATCTCGCCTTTAATTTCATGCTTTATGTGATCTTGGGTTCTGTAACTTTCGGCAAGAAGCTTGAGGTCGTCAAGGGCACTTGGCGACTCGCCGAAAGACTTCTTGATCTCCCTTTGTCTGCACACCTAAACCCTTTTTACATTGTAACTTTCGGCGGGATGGCCTTCACTCGTCGAAAGCCTTCACATTGCCAACTTGCTAATTTTTTCTGAAATTTTAGAGCATATCCTTTCGGCCATCCCGATCTATCTCGCCAAAGAGATTTGGTGACTCGCCGACCGGTTTGGCGAGTTTGTCTACAACTATTTTTTCTGTGATCTTGTTTGAATTTTTCTAACTTTTTCCTGATGTTTTGCAGATATGGTACAAACAAACATAGACATGCCACCCCAGAAAAGAGCACAGGGTATCACAATCAACGAAGGGGGATCAAATCCTTCAAAAAGAGGAAGGTAAGAACCTCCTCCAGGTGACAAAGGAAAGGGAAAGAGACCCAGGTCTGACAGGGCAACTACTCGCTCCCAGGCTTCTCTATCTGAGCCTGATGATGACTAGCCTCTATAGTCCCGACGGTTTGAGCTCCGGGCTAGTCTCACCCCACGTCTACCAGAGTCCCTCCTGCGTCGACACCAGCAAAATCAGTGCCAACTCCGGCACCTCCTATGGCTCCTGTGCCACCAGTTGTTCCTCCACCTAGACTCTTCAACAGGTTGAAAGGAGATGGTTTGTGAACCATCCTCGAGGAGAAGCTACTATCTACAGAGGGTTTGGAGGGCAAGTACTCCAGTGTAGTAGAGTTATTACAGTGGCACCGGTTCTAGATTTTAACCAGGCCTCGAGGTCCGTATATTCCTTCATGGGTCCGTGAGTTCTACACAGCATACGATGAACTGGTGCTGAAGAGTAAAAAGAAGGCCAACGAGTTTAGACCGGTTAAGTCGATCACTGTTTGAGGTGTAGAAGTGCAGTAAATAGTACATTAATGTTGTGTTAGATAGGCCTCTAGGGACTGCACTCTCATATGAAGGTTTGCCTATGACACAAACTCTGGAGGATCTAAAGGGTTGGCTTGCCCCCCTTATTTCTGATAGCATTCCTAGGTGGATTGAGGCCATAGTCGAGATTGAAAATAAGGATTTGAATATAGTTGCCCGTTATTGGTTCGGATTCATCAGTAGTTCACTTATGCCTTCACAGAACGAATCTGTCCTCCGACATGCAAAGGCAGCCTACTTGGGGTCTATCTTATCGAAGAGACGGCTCAACTTGGGCCTTATCATAGAGAAGGAGATGGCCCTGAGAGCAAAGCAGAGGCATACCTCTTTGCCCTTCCCAATACTGATCACAAAGCTGTGCTTACGTGCTGGAGTGCCCAGGGATGCTGCTAGAGATTTTGATGTTAGCCCGTCCTCCACTGACATCTGGCACATTGAGGTCGAGTATACTAGAGAAGAGGCTGACAGAAAGAGGGTAGCTCTGGTAGACACATCCCCGGGGTGGATGTTGATTCGATACCTACAGAGGCATCTTTGCCTACTCTGATCTCCGGCTCTGCAGGTACTTCTGCCCCTTCATCTTCTTCACAGGCTCTATGCACCTTTTCTTCCTCTCAGCCGATCAAGATTACTCAGGTGATGATCCTGGATGGGTCATCTGTCCCATTCAGCTGACGTGAGGGCGACTAGACTTGGGAGATCTATCCCATGAATGATCGAGAGTGCTATCACTGCTGCACTGACCCCCCTCTAGACTTCTATTGACACTCTCACTACGAGAGTTGAGCCTTGGGAGATCAGGCAGAGGGAGACCTTCAAGGTTACGGCTTTGGAAGCCAAGGTAGCAGACTTGAGGTAGGACGTAGACTATCTGAAGTCTACTGACTTCACTTCATTACTGGAGGTTGTAGATGATTTGGACGCTCCTAAGATTCCTCCAGCTACCACCGGAGATGGACATAGGGATGAGGCAGCAGTTGATGAGTTGGATGCTAAGACAAACGAGGAGCATATACAGATACAGGAGGAGAACATACATGGAAACTTGCCGGATCTTAAGGAGCCGATTATGCAATTAGTGATACAGACACCGCTGACCGAGACATCTATGGAAACTCCTAGTGAATTTGGTACTACTACTATTCCTTGTGAGATGACTCTGGGCACTGATGCCTAAGTTCAGACTGATGCACCAGGCACTGATACCGAGACAGATGGGGCGACTGCGTAGATAGGATCCCTTCTTTACCTCTCTCTCTGTCTTACTTTTATTTTGAGTTTTGGATATTTTGTTTTCATTTGAGGAAAAATGCATTTATTTGTGGTGGGGTGAGGCCCACCTTTTGTGTGACTTTTTGTGAATAGTGATTTTTGTTTATATATTTGGACTTTGAGCTAAATTTGTGTTATACACTGCTGTTTGTGAATGTTTGAGCTTGTGGCTCCTTGTTTTTAATTATAAATGGTTTTTGACCCTTTCGAAAAATATTTGCCACCTCTTGTTTGTATTAAATGTGGTTGTTCTTGTGTAAATTTGAGTATCAGTTTTGATCAATATCGATGACTTGAATAGTGCTCATAATCAAACAAAAATGAATGTGCGGCTACAATGAGGCCAAATGAAGTTGCATAGCTAATATGTGAACTCTTTGCATCTCGTTGTGACTAGCCAAATATCAAATTGAGTCTCTTGGAATGAACATTGCATACTAGTAAAAGTGTGGAGTCTTGTTTGACTTTGGTGTCAATGCCTTGTGTGATAAGCTTACCATGAACCATGTGTGATGGCACCTAGAATTTGCCCCGTTGATCCGGCTGACTAAGTGATATGAACTCTTAATATGATCTTAGGCAACTTTAAAGAGTGTGAAAATATTGACATTATACCTCTTTTTGTGGCCTACCTTGTGAGTGTGTAAACCTCTTTTGAGCACCCTTTGAACCTTGACCATTTCTTGAATGAAACTTGATAACATTGTGACCTTTGATTGATCCATTACCCATAATCCTCATGATTTGTGATGTGTTTAAAATAGCCAACTTAGGCCATAAGCCTAAGTTGTGGGTGTGGTAAAAAGAGAACGTAAATCAAGACGTTCAAAGAAAGTCCCCTTTTACCCATGTTTGAGAAAAATGGAACCCCTCCATACAAAAAAAAAGAACAAAAGAATGAAAGAGAAAAAGAATGAAAATTTGTGGAATAAAGTTATGAAAATATAAAAAGAAATGGGGTTTCCAGTAGTCCATGGAAAGTGAATAATGGGATGACTTGTAAGCACAAATGAAAAATGATGAAGAAAAGGAAAGAAAGTGTCGTTCGCAACACATTTCATGAGGACTATAGCCAATGAGCCTAAATGACCATACCTTTGCACTCATCCCCGTTACAAGTCTTGAAAAAACCTTTTTGATCTTGTGTGAGCTGAAATAAATGTTGGTCGGAAAATACGGGCAAACCTATGGGTGAAATCATACATTGTGTTCATATTTGTGAGTGTGAGTGTTGCATTTGATTCCGGAACTTTAAATTATTGAACCATTGTGTGTGAATATGGAATCATTCTTTGTGTGAGGGCATTTGATTTCCTTTGTTGAGCTTGAAGTTGCATTTGAAGCAAGTATTGTGAGCTTGAGATTCTTTGATAATGGTGAGTCACAGTTGGAAACTTTGAGTGGACATTTGATCCTTGCATGAGTAAGTTGAGTCTTTTTGTGTGCATTCATGATTGAGTCTTGTGTAGCACTGTTTGAGGCATCTATTTTGAACTGCAGAATTTGAGATTTACTTGAGGACAAGAAAAAGTTTAAGTTGGGAGTGTTAATGAGTCTACGATTTGGACTCATTTAGGGCTTAATTTTAATAGATTTAGTGTCCTTGAATGCATATTTTGTCTCAATAACTGATGTAAATCCTTGAATTTCAGGTATTTGAACTGAGGGACAAAGCATGGACATTATTGAGCAAAAAGGAACAAGGCAGCTGAAAGAACGAAGAAAAGAAGGCCTGAGGATCGCCTAAATCATTGGGCAAGTCGCCGAATGGCCTTGGTCTATCCTATTGTTCTAGTGTGCCATGCCCTGAAGGATAAAATCAAATCAAAGATAGAAATGAGTAGTCAGCGAGTCACCGAACAGTTCCGCGATGCAGTGCCTTATCGCCCAAAGTTACAGGACCTCAAGGATGCTGAAGGCTAAAGCAAAAAGGCGGTATAAATGACCAAAGGGCGGATCGCCGGGTGGATCCGCGATCCTGACTAACTGCGCCGAGTGAACCTTCGCTGCACACTTTTTGACAACTATAAATACTTGTTTGAATTTTTAGTTTAGTATCATTTTTACAATTCAGAAACCATTTTTAGAGTTATTCAGTTTTAGAACTTGGCTTTTGGAGACAATTTTCCTTAGCTTTGGAGATTTTGCAAATCCCCATTTTCAAGAAATTGGAAGTGGGTATTGAAGATTCTTCATCTTAGACGTTTGTAAAGACCATATCAATTGTACCCTCTTGATGGAAACACTTTTCGGTATCAATTTCTACCTCTTTACTATGTCTAGATAACACCCCCATTCTTGGGGTGTGATTATGTGAATATGGGTTGAATTAACTGCTGGGTATTGCTTATTGATTGTTTATTCGTTGTTTAAAGGTGATTTCGTTCAGTGGTTGTGTTTGAATTTAATGGGGGTTGTAGTTGCAAATAAAATTTTAACTTCATGTTTTTAGGTTGCTCGAGAGAGAGGTTTTAAAACCGAAACTACTGAATCGATGGTCTGTGGTTATTGGATTGTCGTGGGTTCAGCTCGAGAGAGTGAATCCTAAACCCTCTCCCACACATTCAGCTCGAGAGAGTGAATAGTATAAGGCCAATGTTGTGCTTCATTGCTGCTTATTGGTGTTCGAGACAAACCGATTTGATTCAGGGTAAATTATTCGAGAGAAAATTTACCCCCACTATAGTCTAGCTTAGTTATCAATTTACAACGATTTACTATCAATAGAAATTACCCGGTTGTTTACCTTAGCCCATAATCCTATCACATCCCAAGAATCCCGTCTTCATATTTGTATTTTTGTTTTTAGTTTTCGTTTTAGTTGCTAATTGATTACAAAACCCCTTTGATAATTGACACCTCTGTCAATCGTTAATTTATCATGTTTTTCATCGTAAATGTTTTATAGCTATAACTGACTTGAACACATTTATGCTTTTCTATTGATTCTCAATTACGAACCGCTCCCTTGGGACTCGACCCCAACTCACTAGTTGGGGTATATTACTACTCACGATCGTTGGCACTTGAAATGGAAGTAGTGTCCTGATACGTGAAATCATATGCCATGTCACGTCTAGGGTGTACCCTTGGGTCGTGACAGAAGTAGTAGACTTTTTCCTCTTCTTATCGCTCAAAGTTGGGTGATTTTTTGGAGAATGAGTGTTCTTGGTAATGTCTGACTAGATTATTAGGTTTAGAGTGAGTAAAACGACGTAGTTTAGGCATCAAACGACGTAGTTTAAGTGATAATGCATAGGGGGGAAGACAAATTCGACCCTGACTTGAATGATGTCGAAGTGGCTTCTAGACAAGCTTCACCGGCCGTCATGATGTCACAGGCCCGTCTAGCAGCTCATGAAGATGACCTGCCCGATACGGCATCACTAAAATGGGCATAACCTTTTACTTCAAGCTTGGACTTTAGCAAACTTGGTGGCATTGGAAAGAGGACACAAAGATATTTAATTTGATAGGTCATGGGCCACCTAATTTATCTTTTAGTGAAGGATATGGTCGTTTAAAGTTTACCCCAAACACTAAGTCTAGCAAGTCCCCTTCACGGACGACTTCACGGTCTGTTTAGATGTTTGTGGTGCTTGACCAGTGACTTCGGGAGTGAAACCTCACTTAAAAGTTGATGAAGTGATTTCTAGACAATCTTCATTGGCCGTCTAAAGAACCACGACCCGTCTAGTGGGTCGTGAAGATGCTCTTCCCAATAGGGCTTCACTAAAATGAGCATAACTTTTTACTTTGAGTTCAAAATTAGGCGAATTCGGTGGCATTGGAAAGAAGATTCAAAGACCTTTAATTTAATATGTGGTCGACACCTAAATCATTTTGTGCTCAATTATATGATCGTTTGAGGTTTACCCAAACCTCAAAGTCTGTCAAACCTCTTCCACGAGCCACTTCACGACTCGTGTGAAGCTCCATGGACCGTCTAGTGGTTAGTGGTCCTTCACAGTAGCAATGATGGTTCTGTGTCCCTCTCACAGGCCACTTCACAGATTGTGTGGAGCTCCATGGACCGTTAAGTGGTTCGTGGTCTTTCACCTTTTGCTGGGTGCACTACCACGAGCAGGGTGACAGGCTGTGGTCCTCTTCATATCCCGTGGACCCCCTCCGTGGTTTGCCCTTCTCTCTTTTTCAATCCTAGTTCTGATTTTTGAGGTGTTACACGTGCAATGGTGTGTCTCGTATAATTTTTTTTTTATATAGATTTATAAAGTCACAAACGACTAATTTGAGCCAAATAAAAGAACTTATGGCATTAGACAATTATACGAACATGAATATTTAAATTCTTATGTTTTGTAGGTAAAGGAAATGTATATTTATGTATTGTAATTTATGTTCTTAAATAAATTATGGATATGATTTTTTCATCAATTAATCAAGGAATATTGTACATAGAAAATTGAAATACCGCACCTACTAATTTTTTTAGTATATAATTTATTCGACATTAAATTCTTTCTAAAAAAATTGATAATATTTGATTTTCTTTTAAATAAAAATCTATTAAAATTGACGAAAAATGAACATGCTATTTTATTTTTATTTTTTTCACAAGTGAAGAAACAAAACCATGCTTTTAAATACGAAACAATTTCATTTTTTTACAAAAACAAAAAATTGAATAATTAATAACCAGTTAATAAGAATATAATATAAAATTTATAATTTATTGAATTTATAAGGTATTTTTTGTAACAAACAAATATTTAATGACTATAAAACAAAGCTAGTAAAGAATATGATATATTTATTTCTGAGTCAAATGTATGCATTTAATATCTTCTCCTCCATCGTAATATTGTAGGAAGTAATAAATTAAGCAAGTCACAATTTATTTAATCAAGAAACTAGATAACCATATTAAAATAAAAACTTACACAATTCATTAAAATAATTTTTTTAGAAATTCAACTTAATTTTCCCCCTGTTTTCTAATACAAAAAGCATACTAGAGATTAATTAGCATAATTTTATGCTAATAAAATAAAGATTGACTTCTTAGTTGATATTCATATAAAAACTACAATTATTTCATCCTTAGTAATAACAACAATAAGGGTCTCAAAGAACATTCTCATTGACGAAAAATCTTATGGTGTCAGGAATAATAGTAGGAAACGGACCTTCCGTTGCACTGTACTGGCACAAATCAAGTCATAAAAGGATGAAAAATTACCAACACATTTTCAGCACCATGTA
Organism: Solanum chiquidenum; assembly: GCA_029582725.1. Taxonomy (NCBI): domain Eukaryota; kingdom Viridiplantae; phylum Streptophyta; class Magnoliopsida; order Solanales; family Solanaceae; genus Solanum; species Solanum chiquidenum. Next base: position 2,352 of record JAJOOS010081931.1, on the reverse strand, counting down.
AAATAATACGTTGGTGAAGTAAGTGAGATCGAAGTACTGGAGGATGGTACAATGACTGACTATGTATTTGATGAAAACTCCTAAAACATCTACAATTAGCATAGATATATATTTATTTTTGGTTCCGTCATCACCACTCTTTGCAAATTAATGACATCTATCAACTTAATAGTCACAAAACCTAGTAGCATGATTTATTAGGCATACACCATGTTATTACTTGTATTTGAGTTTCAGTTGTTTGTCATTTGCTTAATTTCTTGCTTAAGATTTAAGAGTGAAAGTTTTTTTTTTGGTTTTTTGCTTTATATTTGAGCTCTCTTTAATAGTGTGAGTAACAAAATTTTTGTTTACTTCTCAACAATTCATTAATTTTCTATTTGACCTATTTTAATGATTATATTATCTAGTAATAGTTGATTTTTTAGTTATCCTGCATTAAAAATATCATTACAAAATATTTATAAAGATATTTACAAATAAGAATAATTTAAATAAGTCTCCCTCTCTATCTATCTATCTCTCTCTCTCTCAATATATAGCCATTTGTGACTTTATAAGTCTATATTAAATAAAAAGATATAGGACACACGTGCAACACATGTGTTCAGAAACCAGTTTTCTGAACACACGTGTTGCACGTGTGTCCTATATCTTTTTATTTAATTACTTATAAAGTCACAAATGACTAATTCGACCCCAAATGAAAAAAACTTATGACTATCAGACAATTATAAAAAACATGATTATTTAAATTCTTATGTTTTGTTAATAAAAGAAAAGTATATTTATGTATTGTAACTTAAATTTTTTGTACTTCGATAAACCAAGGAAGGTTGTACAAAGAAAATTGAAAAATTGTACCCATAAATTTGTTAGTATTTAATTTATCTGATTATTTTTTTTTAAAAGTTGATAATATTTGATTTGATTTTAAATAAAATTCTATTAAAATTGAAAAAAATATAACCATCCTATGTTTTTTCAAATGAAGAAACAAAATCATGCTTTTAATGTGAAACAAATATACTTTTTACAAAATAAAAATAAAAATAATTAATAACCAGCTCATAATAATAAAATAAAAAATATATAATTTTATGAATTTATAAGGTATTTTTTTGATAAATAAATATTTAATGACTATAAATCTAACCTAGTAAACAATATGATATTTTTTTTCATATTCAAATTTACACATTTAATATCTTTTCTTCCGTTGTAATATTACAGGAAGCAACTAATTATGCAAGTCAAAGTTTATTTCATTAAAAAACTATATACCCAGATGAAATAAAAACTTACACAGTTCATTAAAATAAAAAAGCTTTAGAAATTCAACTTTAATTTTTTTCTTCTCTTTTCTATTATAAAAACACATGTTAGAAATTAATTAACATAACTTTATGCTAATAAAATAAAGTTTTTCTTCATAGTTGATATTCATATAAAAAACAATAATTATTTCATCGTTGGTAATAACGCCTATATGTCTCAATGAGCATTCTCATGGACAAAAGATCTTATGCTGTCAGGGATGATAGTAGAAAATGGGCTTTCTGATGTACTATACTGACAAACACCGAGTCATGAAAGAATAAAACATAACCAATATATTTTCACCACCGTGTCAAATAACACATGGGTGAAATAAGCGAGATCGAAGTACTGGAGGATGATACAATGACTGACTATTCATTGATGAAAACTCCTTAAACATCCACAATTAGCACAATCATTTTTTAGTTCCATCATCACCACTCTTTACAAATTCACGACATCCATTAATTAGTCACCAAACTTAGTAGCATGATATTTTAGGCATAAACAATATTTTATCATCATATCATCACTTGGATTTGAGCTTGGGGTTTTTGTCATTAGCTTGAGTTTTTTGCTAAAACCGTAAGAGTGAAAGCTTTTATTTTGTCTTTTGCTTTGATAGGGGTAATTTTTTCATTTAACGCCATTGTTATGCGGTGTGCAACACATAAATTTCAGTTTTACAGTCCTCACATTTTTTACTAAGTCTTTTAGACTGTTCTCACTTTTAGACATCATATCAAATTGACATACACACAAAACATCACGGGAAAATCCTATTTTTTATTGATAACAATATTCAACAAAGTAAGAAGTTTTTCTAATTGTCCGAGGCACAAAATATAGAGCTCTCTTTAATAGTGTTCTCGTGTGTAACAAACATTTGTTTACTTGTCAATAACTCATTAACTTTTTATTTGAAATAATCTAATGATGAGATTATCTAGTATAGGTGAGCCTTTTTTTGTTATTATGCATTACAAATATATTTACAAAACATTTATGAAGATACATATAATTTTTGAAGAT
>JAJOOS010081921.1:0-10977 GCA_029582725.1 Solanum chiquidenum | reverse complement strand
CTCCTTTAATTGTTTGATTATGTTTTGGCTAATCTTATTTAACTCTAACTTTAAATAACTTAATTAGATTCCCCGAAAAGACGAGTCATTTCTTTGTGTTGGTTTATTTTAATACATTTCACTTGTCGTGCTCACTTATTAATCAAATATCTATCGAATTTTATATTTTAATTAAGTTAAATCTTTGAGCTTAAAAAATATGTTTTAAGGCCGCTTCACTTGATCACATCTTATATTTTTAAAGTTGTTAAGTTAAGGTATTTTTCTCAAATAAACTTTAAAAAATGTTAGTCAAAACCCTTTCCAATAATAAAAAAATATATATATAATACTTACTTAGTCATTTTCTCAAAAAGGTTAGTTAAAACTTTTGTTCTTCAATTAATTTAATAAATTGATTTAAATTATTATTTTAAAAAATGAATTCTAATTAGTCTAAGCTTTATTAATACTCTAATCACTTGCAATTTAATTCAAATATTTTATTTTGGGTTCCTTTCTCTAAAAAAAATAAAAAAAATAAAAAATGTGTTATTTATTTAGTTATTTTCTCAAAGTTAGTAAAATATTGTAAGTTATCTTTTTTTTTTATGTTAAATCATCATTTTCCCAAAGAATTAGTCAAAAAATTGTTTTAGTCAAGTCGCAGGTCAACCACATGTTAGCGGGCACTTCGAATGCTTAAACCCTTCTCGAAGTGTAAATTGAACCCCAAACCCTCTTGGATATTTTCAAATGATTTTTTCTGTTTAAATCTTTGAAAATTATAAGTTTTCTTAATTTCTTTAAAAAAATTAAGTGGCGACTCTTTTCTAAGTATTTTTCTCAAATTGTTTTATACTTAGAACATTTCAAAAAATGTGATTTTTCTAGTGATAGTCAAATTACGGCACAACACCTCTATGATCTTGCTTGGTCTTTCTTTTGGAAGGAAATCTTTATCTTCTCATATGAACCCAAACCAAGTCTCAGGCTAAAAAGCAATATATTTTCTTCCATTATTCCTTCGCAATGCAACTTCCTTATTCTTATTTTCATTTGAAAGCCTTGCTTATTCATGAATCTTCTTCATTATATCAGCCTTCTTCTTATCATTAAGATTAGAAAAATCATTAGTAGGTGTCACACCCCTTTTTCGTCCGGCGGATAAAGGTTTTTCCAATTTAAGTGACGTTATTGATTAGGATTTATTTTTTCAGAGTCGCCACTTGGAATTGAGTTATGGTGTTCTAAGTCACCTTTTTGTTTAATCCCTAATCAAAAGGAAATGACTCTTTATATGATCTGCGAACTAGAAATTCGGGTAAGGAATTCTATTCACCGAGGGAAAGGTATTAGGCATCCCTCGAGTCCCATGGTTCTAGCACGATCACTTTTATTGACTTATACTTACTTTAAAATATTTTTGGATATATTATTTTCAGGCCATGACTTGTTCGCATTTTTATTATTGAACTTTTATTTGGTCTCAAATCGGATGCATAACTGTATTCTCGACTTTTGATATATAAATAGGTTAAGAGCATATATGCTTTCTTCTCTCGAGTGTGTCACCTAATATTTTATGTCTCACATCTTGATTTTACAAAATAAAATATTTATTAGAATAATTTTACCAAGGTGTGTCACCACATCCTTGAATTTCTATTAAATGTTTCAAAATAAGATGTGTAACCACATTCCAAATAAAGTAAAATAAATCTAAATATTGAGGATACAATATATAATTCTGACATCATTTCTATGTCCTTTTATTTTATATTAATAATAATAATTTATTTTTTTTAGCCTAACTATCTCTACTTTATCATTATTATCTAAATGAAGACAAGAACAAAGACATGACCCGTTCATTTTTAAGAGGTCACAACTAGCGAATAAAAATAAATAAAATAAAAAGTAATCATTGTTAAAGCTACTTTCATTCATTAAACAGAGATATAATAGCTAACAAATTGTTCATTTCAATCAAATTATGAATAAAATAAATAGAAAAACTTTTCATAAAATTTCATCAAATTCCATTAATAAATTAAAAAGATAAGGTAAAGTTGAATACCGCAAAATTTTAATCGAATCTCGATTAGAACACCCACAATTTTTGTAGGTTATTTGTGATGGAATATGTATTTGTGTTGATATGAAAATAATGAGCAAGAAAGAAAAGATGTGAATGTATGATTATTGTTTGAAAGAAGAATAAAATAAAAATGGAGTTTTTGGTTTGGGGTGTGATTCTGTAATTTATTTATTTTTCTGTGCGTGTGTCTGTTTATATGTTTTTGTAATCTTTTTCTTCTTTTTGTTTTGCTGATTTGTTTCTTGGTTTTGTGTTGCTGTCGTTGCAGTATATGTAGTGGATGTTGTGTTGCAGTTGGGTAGTATAGGGGTGGTGAATGGAGTTGTGGGACATGGGAAGTGGGGTTGTGAAGATAATGTGTAGGTATATATATAAATATAAAATATAATAATTAAAAATATTAACTAATTATTTTAAATTAATATAAATATAAGAAAAGTTAAATAGCTAATTAAAAAAATATAATTAAGAAACACTAGTTTATTTATTAAATATACATTAAAAGAAAACATATATTTTTTGAACATTTTCTTCTCTTTTGAATAAATTAAAGAAAAAACTTAGCTTAAAACATGACTCTATTTTTTGTGGTTTTCAAATATTTTTACAATAAACTTACTAAAATATGATAATATCAAAATATTTAATTTAAATATAAAAGAAATATTTAACCACTAAAAATGGTGTAAAACTCTAAGTTCGATAAAAAATTACGTGTCTACAATAGGCAAATGCAGTAAATCAAGAGGAGTAAAGGAATTGAATCCATATACAACTTCAAAAAGATTCTTACAAGTAGAAGAATGAAAGGTCCTATTATAAAAAATTCCACAATAGGTAAGTAAATTTCCCAAGAAGTCAACTTCCCTTTCAAAACAATCCTCAACATATTTCTTAAAATTCTATTAACCACTTCTGTTTGCCCATCAGTTTGTAGATGACAAGATGTAGAAAATAGCAATTTAGTTTCCAACTTTTTCTAAATAATTTTTCAAAAGTGACTTAAGAACTTGGCATCCCACTAACAATAGTTCTAGGTAAGCCACGCAATTTAACCATTTCTTTTACAAACAAGTCAACTACATGAGATGCATTATTAGTCTTTTTTACATGGAATAAAATGAGTCATTTTAGAAAATTTATCTACTATCATAAATATACTATCCTTACCATATTTAGTCCTTGGCAGCCCCAATATGAAACCCATAGAAATATCAATCCAATGGGAATTAGAAATAGGTAAAAGAGTATAAAGGTCATGCGGTAATGTTCTAGAATTAGCTCGTTTATATTCAAGACAATGGGAACATACTTTTTCAACATCTTTTTTCATGCTAGGTCAATTAAAATGTTCAAAAAATATTTTCAGATTTTTGGGTACACCAAAATGTCCCATTGGCCCTCCACAATGTGCTTCCCTAACAAATAGTTCACGCAAAGAGCAGTTAGGAACACACAACTTTTTTCTTGAATATAAATTCATCTTGAAGATTAAATTTCTCAAAAGGGTCCAACTTATATTTAACAAAAATCTCACCAAAATCAGAATTATTGGCATAAAGTAACTTGATTTGGTCAAACTCAACAACTTTGAAGTACAAGTAGAGATCAAAGCATACCTTCTTGAAAGCGCATTAACAATCATATCATCCTTACTTTGTTTGTAGGCAATTACATAAGGAAAAGTTCAATAAACTCCACCTATTTAACATGCCTACACTAAATTTACCTTGATTCTTCAAGTACTTTAATGACTCATGATCAGTCTTGACCATAAATTCTCGAGGCCACAAGTAGTGTTGACATGTAGTTAATGTCTTTACCAAGGCATATAGCTCCTTATCATAAGTTGAGTAGTTCAATGTTTCTCTACTTAGCTTTTCATTAAAGTAGACAATTGGCTTAGAGTCTTGCATCAAAACAACACCTATGCCCTTACCAAAGGCATCACACTCAACTTCAAAAGACTTAAAAAAATCAAGTAGTAGTTCAATGTTTCTCTACTTAGCTTTTCATTAAAGTAGACAATTAGCTTAGAGTCTTGCATCAAAACAACACCTATGCCCTTACCAAAGGCATCACACTCAACTTCAAAAGACTTAGAAAAATCAAGTAATTGCAAATGAGGAGCAGAACACAATTTATCCTTCAACAAGCTAAATGCATCATCTTGTTTCTTTCCTCATGTAAAAACCTTATCTTTCTTAATAACTTCATTTAAAGAAGAAGCAATGGTGCTAAAGTCTCGAACAAACCTCCTATAAAAATTAGCAAGTTCATGAAAACTCCAAACATCAGTTACACTATTAGGTTTAGGCCATTCTTTTTATTGCCTTGATTTTATCATCATCTACTTCAACTCCCTTAGTATTAACCACAAAATTCAAGAAAACCACACGGTTCACTCAAAAATACACTTTTGAGATTAGCAAATAAGCACTCATTTCTAAGAACTTTAACTTATTTTAGGTGCTCTAGGTGTTCATCTAGATTTTGATAAAAGATCAAGATGTCATCAAAATACACCACAACAAATTTTTCATGAAAATCTTTAAAAACATGATTCATTAGTCTCATTAAAGTGTTTGGTGCATAAGTCAAACCAAAGCTATAACTAACCACTCATAAAGTCCATATTTGATCTTAAAGGAAATTTTTCATTCATCTCCAAGATTCATAAGAATCTGATGGTAACCACTTCTTAGATTAATTTTAGAAAAGATTTTCGAACCATATAGTTGGTCCAACATATCATTAAGACGAGGGATAAGATGGCGATACTTTACCATTATCTTGTTGATGGCTCGATAGCCTACACACATCCTCCATGTTCCATCCTTTTTGGGTATCAATAGGATAGGAACAACGCATTGGCTCAAGCTCTCTCACACAAAGCTCTTTTCAAGTAATTCTTCAACTTGTTTTTCTAATGCCTTGGTCCCTTCAGGATTGCTTCTATAGGCAGGCATATTATGAAGTTGAGACCCATGCACAAAATCTATCTGGCTCTCAATCCCTCTCAAAGGTGTCATTCTATTTGGAGTGTCATCAGAAAAAACATCTTCAAAACTCTGCAAAAGACAGGAAACACTATTTGGCAACTGGTGCATTAAGATCAAGACCATCCAATAATATATTTATTTTATTAAAAAAATCAATTGTTATCTAAATAAAAATTATTGATGAGATTACTATGTTTTTGTATACTTTTCCTCTCTATTTAAAAAGTATATGAAGTAATTTTATTTTAATTGATAAAAGGAAATTAAGAAGAAAAAAGATTACTTTCCAAAGTATTGATGACATGCATAGTATTAGACCATATTATTAATGGAGAGTATTTATGTTCAATTCCCCTTTTTAAAATTTTATGACCAGTTAAGCGCAAAATTTATTCACTATTTTATTTTAGGAAAAACTATATAAAATAGACTTAATTGTGAAACTATTTATCCAAATTGGATCCAATCCAAACTATTTATCCTTTCATGGCCCAAACAATTTACCCATTTACCCCACTTTCTCGTTTCTTATTTTGTTCATGATGTCGGCATCACTACTATGAATTATTTCTTTGTGATACTCCGTCGGTATATGATATCATATTGATATCATATATGACTGAGCTTAATCCTCTGTAATACTTCATCGGTATATTGATACTCTATTGATATCATATAGGATTGGGCTCTTTTTTTAAGAAATAAATAAGAAACAATTAAGAGAAACTATATTAAAGTCGCAATCTTATTTTTTAAACTCTAAATTAGTATAAATTATTTTTTATGATATCTTCGATATATTTATACCATATCGATATCATATATATGATTGAGCTTAATCCTCAGTGATATTTCGTTGGTATGTTGATACCCTATCGACATCATACAGGATTGGACTCATTTTTAAAGAAATAAATAAGAAACAATTAAGAGAAAATTATTAAAGTCACAATCTTATTTACTAAACTCTAAATTAATAGAAAATATTTTTTTTGATACTATGTCGGTCTATTGATACCATATCGGTATTTTGATACCATATCAGTATTATTTAGGACTGAGTTTAATCATTTGTGATATTTCATCGGTATTGATACCCAATCGGTATCATATGGATTTGACTCTTTTTTTAAGAAATAAATAAGAGAAAATAATTAAAGTCACAATCTTATTTATTAAACTCTAAATTAGTAGAAAAATATATTTTTATACTTTTTAAAATTAAAATATTGAAGAATTGAAACACACCTCAATGATACCACGACAATATATAGATATACCACAATGGTTTAATTGATGATTTAGTAATTTCATCGAACGACTGAAGCGAACCTCAATGAAAATATTGTTCCGTTAGTATTTATACCACCAGAGTATATTATAGTTTGATGGTATCAAGGAAGAAGAAGTAGTCCTTCAATGAGTACACTGCTCAGCTACTCTTTGATACCATCAGAATATATTCAGTACTGTAATATATACTGTAAAAAAATCAAAAAGGAAAAAAGGATGGACATTGATGTCAACATGACATCAACATGCGAATCAAAATAGATATATGTCATTTTAAAATAAAAAGAAAGTATGAAAATAATAGGGCATTTAAGGATAAATATTTTACTTTTTTGGAGTATAAATATTCTTTTCCCTAAAATATTTCTTTTCCATTTTAATTAGGTTTATAATTGTATTTGGGTACTTATTATATACCACTAGTTACTACTTAACTATCCATATGTTATTCTGCATTCTGCAAGTCAAATATCTTAAATAAAATTAACTTATACAATTTCTATGTAATCTCCAAGTCTCAATTTAATTTACCAAGAGAATAATATATTCATATCCAGTTATAATATGAGAAACTATTCAAACAAACTTCAGCAAAGAAAAAGTGTGCAACAATTTGAGAAGTATTTGTCAAGAAAATTATTTTTCTCTCTTTTTAAGCGTCTTACATAATTAACATTTAAATTAGGAATGAGCATGGTATGGCATATACATAATTATCATATTATATCTAAAAAATTGATACCGTAATTTTAGTATTATGATATTTGCTATACATTTTTTTTTTTTGTATTGAGTATGATATTTGATCTTTGGAAATGACATACTGAAATGTCGAATACCCATACTGAAGTATATAGTTACATAAATAATATATATATATATATATACCTAGTAAATGTTTAAAAGTTGAAACATTGACTACTCTATTGATTGAAATGTTTTTTTAAATGTAATTTATTAACAAAAGGAGTTGTTAGTACTTTCTTTTGAATATATATTTCTACATGTGTAATGTGTTAGTATGATACAATTGAGACATTTTTTGAATTGTCAAAGTCATAATACTATGTTATATGAGTATATATTAGTGGGAGTTGAACAAACTATGATTACTGATTTACCATACCGTAAAATATCGAAATCGAACTTCAAAATACCCGAACCATACTGAATTAAGTTGGTATGGTAATGGTATAATCATATATCACATATCATATATATGTAAAAGAGAACCCTCAACCCAGTGACGTGGCGCCACTAAAAGCAAGGATTCTCTTTTTATTTATTTATTTCCAAAACTGCCCTTTCCCTCTGCAATAAGAACGCCACTTCCGCCTTCAACAACTGCTTCTCTCGTTCATTGTTTTACCACTCTTGCCGCTCTTCATAACATTGTGCCTATTTACAATAGCGGACCTACCTATATGGCGCCCTCACAAATCAAAATTTTTATTTAATCCATCATAAAAGTCACAACTCTTTAGAAAAGTTGAAACTCTTCATAAAAGTCGTAAATTTTCACAAAAGTCATTACTCTTCATTTTTCATTCACACCTTTTAAAACCCAACACTTAATTCCAAGGCACCAAAAAAAGAAAGAATAAACAAAGAAGATTTCAATTGCAATGCGACATTACTACTCTTGCACCTTTCAGTCCACAACTCATAATGCTACTTGAATGGTTGAATTCATTACATTTGATTCTTTAGTAAACAAAACTTCTATTTCTGTCAACTATTATTTGTAGGTTTTTTCCGCTATAGGGTAGTCAAATTCAAATACATTAATTAAGCTTTTTAATTATGAAGTGTGTTTCCTTTCTCAAAGTTTTCTTCCTCCTATTTCATGAAGCTTAATCTTTTACCGTAAGTCATAGTGATTCATGTAACTATTGCAATTTCTTTTTGCTATTTTGGTGACTTTTTTTGAACTCTGTTAAAAAATCCAGCAAGGATTATTGATAATTGATCTTCACTTTTGTCCATTTCTACAGGTTTCTTCATATACTTTTTGGAAAAATTGATTGTGGGTTGTGCTATATTTGATAGCACACAACAATAAATATTTGATAACTAATACGGAACCAATGGTGAATTTTGTTAAAAGAACCAAACAAATTGTTCTCTTGCTTGCCATAATTAGTATATTATTTTGATCGTTTCATCTTAGGTACAAATATTTTGTATGGCATTACACTCTTCCGAGAATATTAGTATAGAGACAATTAGTCCACTTCTTTTATTGCAAGTTGACTTATTTTTTCATATTTCTTCCTCTCTTCTTTTTGGGCATAATAAGAGATCAAGTTTTCTTGAAACTAACAGATGCCCAAAATACACTATAACAAAAATAATTTTTATTGGCAAAAATAAGCACATTAACGAAGAGTGTTCGAGCCTTTACCGACATTAATTAATTGTCATTAAATTCAATGTCACTATAGACTTTAGGGACATTTATAGAGAGTACTAATTACCTATGAAAATACATATTTTAACGGCAATTAAGCTATTAATTATCGTTAAAGATCATTTTTGTTGTAGTGATAACTCTTTCTTTTGGATTCTTTCAATTAAATTTGTGAAGTGTAAACTTGGATACAACCCGACAGACTATCTTTTTGAAAAATATGTTAAGCAGCATGCTCTTTTCTTTTTTATTGTTAGGAAAAGTAAGGTCGTCTTTATTATTATTTGTGAGTATTTGTGAGTTCAAGTGCTCACAAATTATGCTGTGAGATTTTAATATATTATTATTAAAAAAATTGTTTAGAATATCCAGTTGTGAACAGTTCCATTCAGATGTCACCTAATGCTTGGTTGATCATTGCACTAATTCTTTGTAACTGCATACTATTACCATAACAATAATTATGGTTCAATTCCAAATAAGTTGGGGCTGGTCATATGAAACCTAAGCAATAGTAATGACTATTATGAGACAATGAGGAAAAACCTTTATGATATCAACAATTTAAGATCATTTTCAACATATACATTATGCGGCATACTATAATAAAAAAGAGATTGATGGAGGTTCTTAAGAAAGAAGCTGAAGGTCCTCCATTTGAATTTAGTTAATTATGTTCTTGTATGGACGTGATGTTTCACTTTATTTGGGAGTGTTGTTGTTCGAGGCTTTTTTATCTCTTCTTTAACATCTGATGTTGTTCTTTATAACTTCTTGGAAATTAGAAAATTTTGTTACTTCTGACCAACTATTTCCATGGAGATTTTCTTAGACTTCTTTCTTATACTTAAAATCTCTCCATGACTCATAATTTTTGCATAACAAAAACGAAAATTAAAAAAATATTGCACTTTTCCGGAGGAATGCTTTGCCTTAAGATAAAATGTTCTTGACAATATAGTGTATGCATAGAAAATATTAATATTACCGGATGATCATATGTAAGCTAAATTACGAAGTACGGATAATTTACCTAGTAATTTTAAAAACCGATTACCGCCAAGAGTAGAAGATATGTAAAAAATAAATAATGAATCTCATTAATGTTGTATAATAAATTTAATTTTATATTAAAACAATATTTGAGATCTGGTGAAGTACTTGATGGAAGAAAAAGGCATTAAAGTAGGAAAAAAGATAGAAATTGTAATGATGTGTATATGCAAAGTGCACATAGGTGCATTCATATGACCAAACTAATCAGAGGTGAGGTTGGTGAATGAATATTGATGAGGGGGATGTGAGTTGTGGGACCCAATATTATTTACAATAGCCAACCATTAGTTGACACATAAGAAAGTGGGTCCCACAGAGATAAAGGGACACATCTCCATTTGTCTTGAAAGTTTCTGGGATTGTTTTGAAGGAAAAAGACATGATCCGTGGGCATCAAAGTTGGTTGTCATACTTTCTTTTATTTTTTTATTTTTTTCATTTTAACTTTTTTTTTCCAAGACTTTTAAGTAATTAAATGAATATAGATAGATAAAAAAAAAAATAGACGGTAAATTTTGGGGCCTCAAAATTTTTCTTTTATATTATACTCCCCTCCTATTTACTTGTACATTTTTTATGTGACACACTTATTAAGATTAGTGGTGTACAAAATCGAATCAAACTGCAAACCGAGTCAAATCGAGAAAAAACACCCGACTAGTGGTTGGTTTGACTTGGTTTGATATGGAAAAAAAAACCCAACTATATTTGGGTTGGTTTGATTTTAACTAAAAAAAAAATAACCCGAGACCAAACCAACCCGACATTATATATATAATTTTAAAATTTTATTTTATACATAAAAATATTTACTTTGATATAATTTTTAAATATTTCTTATACTTTTTCATAGTTTTTATCTTTTAATATATTATTTCAAGTTTGAAACTTAGAATTCTGAATGGTTCAATAAAGATTATAATCCACAAATGTTGATAATTATAATAAAGCTTAAATCAAAATCAAATTAATACTAATTCAAAAAGAAAATCAATTCAACACTAAGAATGACAATAATATTGAATATTTGTTCTTTGGTTTTACATTGGTTTAAACAATTCAAATACATAATCTAATTTTAATTTCCTTTAATATTTAGTCATGTAACTAATACTTATTAAACTTATTTTAGCATG
>JAJOOS010081918.1:0-17881 GCA_029582725.1 Solanum chiquidenum | reverse complement strand
TGGAAATTCTTGGGGTTCGGTCGCCTGAGCTTCCCGAGCCTCGTGATGGTGTTGTTTTTCGCACAACACCTTCAGAACGAAAGATGACACAAATCAGTCCCAACCGTCGTCGCCGGAATTTGTCACGGTGACTTGAAGTTTCTCACCAATGCTCTGATACCATGTGAGAAATATATGGGAAAAATAATATTGAATGGTGTACCTAAATTGTTACATTGAGACCCTATTTATAGACAATACATATACATTGAAATCCTTTTCTAACTAGGATTTCTATTCCTATTCTTCTTCCTATTCTAAGTAGGAATATATACATATTTCTATTCTAACATACTCCATGGTTGATATTCTGATGAATCCAAATCTGGAATTTTGCAGGTACCATCTATGAAACTCAGTTTAATTTTGGCTGAGAGAGCTATGAGAATGGTCCTCCTCCATCCCTGGAAACCCCTTCCATCAAAGATGAAGTTCACTAGGCTCATCCCTGGTGAATCTGAAGAGTGAAGATAAAAAGGATGACTGATATCGATCTGATTTCCATTTCCAGTTTTATTTCCAGATTCGACTGCAACAGTGGTCTCAACCATTGCAAGGATGAACAGAAAGAAAAAGATGAAGGAAAACTGGAAAAATGGAGATCTTAATCTTGAAAACCTTAATGCTTTTCCTGTTTTAAAGACTTTCTTAGCCATGGTGGAGAGGCAATTCAGTGTCAAGGTTAAAGTTATCAGGTCAGACAATGCTCTTGAGTTAGGAAAGAGTATTGAGACTTCAGCTTATTTATCATCTGAAGGGATAGTGCATCAGACTTCTTGTGTCTCAACTCCATTTTCTAATAAGTTCAGTGCTGTTGAGAAATTGCGAAGATTGAAAAGGTTTGTGTTGTTTGAAAAACTCACACATCCTGTCGGTCTCTCATGGGATATTTGAGGAGTTATTCTCTACTTCTATCACTGATAATGGAGGTCTTTAGGATGCATTCTCCACATGACTATATTAATTTTGACAGCATACTGAATTCTCTTGTAAAATCCCCTGAGTTGAGAATTTTATTTGAACATGTCATAAATTCACTCTTGACCTTTTGCGAAACAACATTATTGAGCCTTACAGATTGTCCCTGGTGCTATGTTTGGTTAGCTATTAGGGAAATGGGCCTGAATGGATCGATCGAGCAAACCTGACTTGTCTTATATTTATGTACATTGCATTTTTCTGTACTTCCTTTCATTTTCACGCACTCTGAGTTGTACTTCATTTCCCCTTAACTGATCTTGGCCATGTGTATCGATCGGCAAAGAAAAAGGAAGAGTTTGGACAAAAAAAAAAGTTGAAACTGTTCATTAGCTGTATTTCTGGCCATAGAAATATGTAAAATGCTTTGCACTTTTGAGTGCTCATCATTGGCAAATGTTTATTCCAGCTATTTTCATGTCATTTATTTGGTTGGTTTTTTCTTATAAATGTTTCTCTTATGTTACGTTAGCCTTAGAGGGTGTTGATGAATTTTATTTCAGCATATCCATAAAGTTAACCATGACACATACCACAGGCATTATATATATATATATATAGAGAGAGAGAGAGAGAGAGGATGTTAGTTCTTTCAGTTTCAATTCACGAGATGCAGGAAAGTTACAAGGTATTGTTTCGTTACACATCTATTATCTTTCTATTTTTGGATCAATGAGGGAGAGGGTACAGCTAATTGATTAATCTTTTATCAATGGTTTGTTTTATGGTACTGCTAAGTGCTATGTACACCAAAAAGTGGTTCTTATATATATTGTCCAATTTCAGGGAGTTTTGAATAGTTAATATGCATACTCCTCTTTCAACCAAACAAAGGAAATTATGTTTGCTTATAACTTTTACTTCTCCCCTCCCCAATTATTCTCTTTTTAACTGATTACTGACCACTCATGAAATTTCTCTGTCTTTGACTTCTATTACAATATCATTTTGTTGTATGTCGTTTCTAATTTTCCTATTGTAATTACTTTTGTTTCGGAGTTGGTGATAATATGTTTGAGAGGTTGTGCTCTATATTACCCTATGAAACAGTTAATGCACAACAAAACAGAAGACAACAAGGTTTATGGAAAAATGTCTGGAAAAGCATAAGCTTAGCACCAACAATAGTGGTAATCAGAAAAAAGCTTGTTTGACACAAGAGGTTTTGAAGAAAAAGGGGCTGATTAGAGTATCCAAATGCCGACTTTGTGGGGAAACAGATGAGACATATAGTCATCTTTTCTTGCATTATAAATTCACTGCACGGTTATGGAATTTATATTTTACTATCGCAGAAACAGAGTAGATCATGCCTGATCACTCTACAGCTATGCTGAGTTGCTGGATTATAAGAGATGGATGGAAGCAAGAGCCAGAAGAAATGACGAAAAATCATTCCACATTGCATCTGGTGGACTGTGTGGAGAGAGAGAGATAACAAATGATTTGAAGATAAGTCCAAATATAGAGGAATTAGAGCTTGTAGATCTGTCATCTGTTAGGCTCCTTATAAGTATTTTCTTCCTTATGCTCTAAATTACCAAAAATGGTTACAAATTAAAAGTTTTACTACACCCTACGTGTTTGGAAATGCTTTTGTAAGTATACATTCTAGTGTCATGGTTAGCGTTGAATCAAATCTCTTTCAGCCAAGTAAGGAGATTGATATTTAGGAGAGATAAGACAGAAACCTGATATTTCTGGAAAAAAGTTTTTTCAATTGGCCGACTTGCATTCACCTAAAAAATTTCTGTTGTTGCATTTATCTTTGTCTGTAACATGGTATTCAGTCCCTTTGTCTCTGTGTGCTTGTTTGAATCTTGTTTCCTCCTTATTTTTGGCGTCCGGGCCAGTCCCCAGAGAAAGTAAATAAAAACAATTTGCTGGATGCTGAGTTGATGACTGCCTATATGTGTTTTGGAAAGGGTTCCAATAATTCTGCTCTTTGGTTGTTTCATCTGTATTCTCTAACTAACTTTTCATGAATTTCAGGCTAGCTAGCTACCTTATTCAGGAGAGACGATTATCTGAAAAAAAATCAGGAAACAGGACACATATTTGACAGTCAGAGATTTTCATGAAAAGAAATTGATAGAGCAGGATACAGATTATGATAGCATCTCCTGCATCTGTTATGGATGTCGAACTTACTTGGCATTGGTTGATGAATATACGAGGTGTCAAAAGCTCTTCTTTCTTTTGTTTTTACGCCTTCCTTAACTCATGAGAGCGGGAGTCGGGAGAGCTACAAAGCATAAATGAAAATGGCTCAGACAGTTTTGTTAGTACCTATGCTTCTTTCTAATTTCTGTTTTAGCAGCAAAGGTTGGTGAATGACCTGAACAATCAAACTGGATTGTGGATAATCTGCACAACAAAAATGTATCCTCAAATCTGCAGAACTAAGTTACATACTGATCTTTACATATTAGTATTTGATCAATGTGAATTTCTTTTCATATCATTACTGATGAAAATTCAAATAAAAATGAAACACTTAAAAGTTATAAATAGGCAGATAAAATAAAAAAACAAATTACATACCTTCTAAAATTTTCTCTTTTGTGGCTGCTAAAAATTTATCCTCAAACCTGAAATTTCGCACATCAGAAGTATTATAATTAATTAATTCTTCAGAAAGTCAGAGAAAAAACTATCTACCTATATTGGAGGCTTCAAGAGATCAAAAAACCTGATGTTATATTCATCGCCTAATTAAATTTTTACTTCTTCGTGAAAATGAGTACCACTACCTGTCGGATATTTGAAAGAAGTACATGTTGGACAAGATGCTTTAGAGGAAAGAAATGCAATGTTATCTTGGTGTGATTCAATTAGGTGTCATAAAATTGCACATTAAACAATTGAGAGTTACTATAAACATAAAAGGCTTGGGAGTTATGGGTATTAATAGATGCTAAAAAGACAATTATAACCTTTTTCCTTCAAAATAAAGAAATAAAATTAAGGCTTGCTTTTTTCTAGTAAATTGTATAAAGTATTTATTATTTTGATAAGATTAATGTTTTGGATCCCACCTAATAAAATATTTAACAATTTTGTTTCTTCGTCAAATTCATTTTTCTTCTCGTTTTTCGTCATTCTACTTCTTTACCTTACCTTTTTTTTTAATTCTCCTGGCTCTTTTTAAAAAAAATAAAAAATGTGGAGTAAATTAAAAAAGAAACTAACAAGAATAAATATCTACTTTATGTCTCCAATAAAGCAATTCTATAAGATAACAGAAAAAACACTATTTTTGAGATTTAATTTCATATTTTTTTTGTATATAAATAACTAATATATTAAAAACTTTTATATTATAATTCAATTTTAAATACACTATTCATATTTTAAAATAAAATACTTACGCTTCATGTACTGTGAAAATTCTATACTTACACTTTCAATGAGTTTATCTATAACTAAATATATTAAAATAGATTATTAAACGATAAACTAAAATTATAAAAAAAAAAACTAGTTTTTTGTGAAATTACTCTAACAAAATTTTAAAATGAAAATAAAATTTTCATTCATGCATTTGATTTTAAAATAATTAATATTTTTTTAAAATGTTAAGTGATACAAATTAGTTAATAAGATATGTCAACCGCTAGTAATAACTTTCTTTTAATTTAAATACGTACATTATTTATAATTTTATTTAAATGTAATATTTATTATATATATTTCTTTTTATTTATTTTCTTGCTTTAAAATTATGTATATATAATTAGTTAGATAGAATTTCATTTATGTAGAACATTCAATATTCCAACATTATTGGTGGATAAAACTTGTATGATTTTTTATAATATAGAAGATGTGAATGTTTGATTTCAAAATATAGAGGGTCTATTTTTAATTGAACATATAGCATACAAATGTTTAGTGTAATTAATTAGGATTGATACTTATAAGTTATATGAATCTTATGATTTTTATAATATATTGACTTCTATAAAGTGTTTTGAGTTTTGACTGTTTTTATTGTAATATTTTTATATTATATTAAAAAATAATAATATATAATTTAAATTTGTTTAAATACAATAATTCATTAAATTATTTAATTAGAATTCATATTAATAACAAGTATCCGTAATAATTCATACAGTCGGTATATATAATATAGAGGCGCAAGGCTACAATATTAATGTGTAAACACTCTCTTAGCTTGTTTTTTTTTTGTTGAAATACTCTTAGCTTGTTGTTAACTAGGGATATCACTTAATTATTTAAATATGTAGTTTAATTTTTTAAAACATAATAATTAGCAAATATGCAAAACTACAACATTATGTGTAACTATCTTTGGTTGTTGTTGAATAGGATTGTCACTTATGAACCATATGATATTAAGTATTTCTATAATGTGTCGATGTATACTAATTCTAAAGTACTTTGAGTTTTGATTGTCGTTATTGAAATATTTTCAAATTATATTTTTATTTGTTATGCATAGCTTAATTTTTTTTAACATACTAATAATTACTACAATTACCTAATTAGAGCTCATATTAGTAACAAATATAAGTAATGATTCTCAAATCATCAAATTGGCATAACACAGGGGCACACGACTACAATATTAATGCTTGGCTCTTTTGGTTTGTTATCTAGGGTTGATACATATGAACTAGAGTGTTTTGAGTTTTGACTGTTATTATTAAACTATTTTACATTATATTTTAAAAATGATGTAAAATGTAATTTAATTATGTAATTTAAATTTATTTATATAATAAAGACAATAAAATTACTTAATTTTAAAAATTCATAATCAGTTTCAAAAAAATATTAATTTGATGGAAAAATAATATTAATATTATGACTATAACTATGTAAACTTAATATTTTAACATATCATTTAATAACAATTTTTTTTTTTATAAAACAACAAATAATACTCATAAAGAAAAATATATATGTTATGAAACTTTGATAATTCATGCTTAACAAATTTGTGTTGTCATTATCATCGGAGAACTGTAAAGATATTTTTCTTTCAATTTTTTTCATAAAAATTTATTTTGAAATCATAAAGAACTTTCTATATCCTTTCGTGTTATTATAATTTTTCAATGAAGCGCCATCAACATTTTTATCCAAAAAATATTTGTATACATCTCTACTACTAAAATAAAAATAATAATATTAATTTTAATGAGTCTTTATTTGTTATGATATGGTTCATATACGATCGAGGATATGAAGACAATCACATATAGGAGAAACATTATCGTAGTTTCAATTTTCTTCATATTTCGCTCACATACATTCTAAATATAATCAAATAAAATATATTTTTATTATTTAAC
Source organism: Solanum chiquidenum (assembly GCA_029582725.1). Taxonomy (NCBI): domain Eukaryota; kingdom Viridiplantae; phylum Streptophyta; class Magnoliopsida; order Solanales; family Solanaceae; genus Solanum; species Solanum chiquidenum. Next base: position 11,540 of record JAJOOS010081918.1, on the reverse strand, counting down.
TTCTTTCTAGAAATCGATGCGTATCAACAACTCCTTTAAATAAATAGGAGTAATTGTTTTACCAACTCGGTCAATTTCAGATTTTTAATTTTCAGTATTATAGTTTTTTACTACTTTTTTTATTATATAGTTTTTTACTACTACGCTTACATTTTTTTTTTAGATCTTGAAAATTTCAAGAGAGAAGAGTGGATGAAACTTATGTTTTCTTTGATGGATTTTGTGGTTCATTTTTAATGTTTAACTATGAACTCATAAATAATTAATCTCATCAATCATTTTCAATGCATTGGAAACATAATTGAAGAATATATTCAATATTTGAGTTAAAGGGCAAAAATGTCCAAAAATAAACTAGTTTATTGTGTGAACATGTCCTTTTACCATTCTGGTCAAATTATGGCCAAATTTTTCTGGTCAAAAAGATTTATTCTAATACTAATTAATGGTAGAATTTGGAAAAAGAAGAGGTGTAAGTTATGAAGATTGACTTTTTAAAATAATTTAACAATAATAATAAAAATAATAATAATTGAGAAAAATGAAATAAAAAGTCAAAAAAAGAAAAAAATAATTATGAAATCATGATTGCATATATGATTTGCTTTAGGCATTATTATAATACTCGGCTTGGTATACCAATTATTATGTTTCAAGTTTGGAAAAGGGTCAAAATTTCCTTTAAACTATGCAAAATATACCACATATATCCTCCATTACATTTTGCGATAAAAATGTCCCGTCGTTATTTCAAGATACCACAAATTTTCTCAAGAGTCAACAATCCAAATTTTTAGTCATATGGCAAACCACGTGAAATTTGAGTAATGCAAAACTGTTTTTATTAAAAGAAAGGTAAAATTAAAAGATGATTAATGTATAGCAAACAACACTCTAGGGAATTCAAACGGACTGGACCCAAACTCTTTGAATTCCAAAGAAGCATTAAATAGTGCATTTTGCCCAAATTTCTAAACCCTTTGAATTCCATCTGTTTTCACACAACTGATGTTGTCCCTGCATTTTTGAAGTTTTTGATCTACTCTTGTCCTTGCGAATATATATATGAAGTGCATTTTTTTTGGAAATTGCAAGAGGGATTTCATCAATTGGGCTTCACTACACTACTACCAATGTCTTGTGAGTACAATTATCATTATTTTCTCTACTAATTGCTTTCCATAATTCTTCCAGTTTGGGAATAAGATTTGCAGGCACCTCACACTCCATAGGTTTTCCAGAAATTTTACAAGAATCCTATAATCAACGAAACAAAAACAATCCAATTTGTGAAATTAACTAAGATCACATGATAAATCTCTTGTCGTATATAGTCATTTCATAAGAAGTAGTAGTATATTCTATGTGCAAATACATATATATTGAAGAAGGCATTACATAGTTAGTTACAATACAGTTAGTTAGGGTCATTTTGTAAATAACAGAAGTTAGGGGACTAGCTAGTAAGGAGTTAGTTAGATTAGTTACAACAATATTTTTCTCATTGTATAAATGTACAGAGCTTCCAAGTTTGTGTTAATTAATTCAGTTCATGAAAAGTAAATACATCTGAATTCTTTCTCTCTGCATCTAAGAACATTCTGGAGCAACATGAAGTGTTCTTCAAGCTATCTTCATCAAGATAGCTAACATGGTATCAGAGCCTATGCTCTAAACACGAATTGCTTAATCAATTCACTGAGTAGGATCAGGCGAAGCCATGGCAACCGTCGACAATGAGCTGCCAGAGAAGTTGAGCCACAATCATCCACTCTTTCTACACAATATTGACAATTCAGGAGTTCTGCTCAGTTCAATTAAATTGACTGGAGCTGATAATTTCTCTGTATGGAGTCGAGCAATGAGAATTGCTATAATTGGTCGTAATAAACTTGGATTCATTGACGGTTCATGCAAAAAAGACTCATATGGTCCAAATATGAAGAATCTATGGGAACGTTGCAATGCAATCGTCTTGTCATGGATCATGAATTGTATTTCAAAGGAATTACTTGGAGGGATTGTCTACTCTACGAATGCTGCTGCTGTATGGAAGGATCTGGCAAAACAATATGACAAAACTGATGGATCTCGCATTTTTCAGTTGCACAAAAAGATTGCTACTGTCTGTCAAGGTACTAGCTCGATCTCAACTTATTTATCTAAAATGCGTGAACTATGGGTAGAGTATGATAGTATAGCTCCTGTCCCTCACTGTGATTGTGTCAATTCGAGAGAGTTTGTAGTGTTTATGAACAATCAAAAGTTGCTTCAATTTCTTATGGGGCTTAATGACTCTTATGAGCAAGCTAGGGGACATATTCTAATGATGGTACCTTTGCCTTCCATAAACAAAACCTACTCACTGTTGATTGAAAGAGAGAGCCAACATATCATCTCTCAAACATCTAGTATTTCTAGTTCGTCAGAGCTAAGTGCAATGTTTACAACTGGTAACAGTTCAGCCCCTGCGACTAAGCCTAAGTCTTACACTAGCTCTAGCTATGATCCAAATGCCTTTTGTGACTATTGTAAAAGAACTGGACATACTCAAGGTGTGTGTTATAAACTACATGGATATCCTCCTGACTATGAAAGGAAGAAGAAAGGTCCTAATAACTCATATGGGAGAGGAAGGAATCCTCATGAAAGAAGACCATATCCAAATGCTCACAATGTGATTGGTGATGCTGATCTAGACTATGACAGCAATATGAATCAGATATCATAGGATTATGGCAGAGGTTTTAGGTAAACTGAACATATTGATTACCACAGAGGTATGACTGTGTTACATCAGCAATATAATCAAATATTAAACATGCTTGGTCAGTCTAATATACAGGGTGGCACTGAGGCAGCACATCCTCCACACTCTGCCAACTTAGCTCAGGACAATCACTCTTCAGCAGGTAATGCAACTGCTCTCACAGCTAATTCTACACACACTGGTTGGATTGTAGACTCTGGTGCAACCAATCATACGACCCCTCACTTAGCTATGCTTGACCAGAACCTCCAAATTCCCATCGATAAACATAGGAGGGTACAATTACCTAATGGTGATACTATTATCATTACACATACATGCTCATGTAATTTGACTTCCAAAGACATTATCAAAAATGTTCTTGTTGTTCCTGATTTTAAATTCAATCTACTCTCAGTCTCACAACTTACTAAAGACTTACATTGTGCAGTGTGTTTCTTTCCTGATTTTGCTATCATTCAGGACCTCTTCAGTGGGCAGGTGAAGGTGATTGGTAGAGAAAATGCTGATTTCTATGTTCTTCCTGCTTACAACTTCCACTCAGACAAAACAACCAAATGTTATTCTTCCTCAGCTCAAGGTGCTGATCATGCAACTGAAACTCAAATTCTGTTGTGGCATCAAAGGCTAGGTCACACTTCTTCCAGTGTGCTTTCATATGCTCTTGATCTTCCTACCAGTCAGTGTTCCAAGGAGATTCATAACTGTCTTGTTTGTCCTCTAGCTAAACAACATAGATTACCATTTCCTCATAGTACTTCTATGTCTTCATGTCCTTTTCATACTCCTACATATGATAGTAATCGATTCTTTGTTACCATTGTTGATGATTGTACTCGAATGCTGTGGTTGTTTATAATAAAAGTGAAAAGTGATGTTTGTGTTGTCTTGAAAAATCTTTTTCACCTTAGTTAGAACTCAGTTTAATGTTATGATTAAAACCATTCAAACTGATAATGGCTCTGAGTTTGTCAACACTGAATGTCAAAGATTATGTACAAGTCTAGGCATTGTTCATCAGAGAACATGTATTCATGCTCCCCAACAAAATGAGATTCCTGAAAGAAAGCATAAACATATCCTTGAAGTGGCTAGGGAAATCAGGTCACATTCCACTAAAAGTTTTGGGGACATTGTATTCTTTCTGCTGCTTATATCATCAACAGGTTGCCAACACCTGTGCTCAATAACAGATCCCCTTATGAAGTTTTTCACAACATCAAACGTTCTCTTTATCATATGAGAGTTCTGGGATACCTATGTTTTGCTAAGAATATGTATATTCATGACAAGTTTCAGCCTAGGAGTGTGACTGCCATTCATATGGGTTATAGTGCACATACTAAATGATATATTCTCTACAACATCACAGATAGAGTGTTCTTTCTCAGCAGAGATGTGTTGTTCAAAGAGTCTGTATTTCCATTTGCTGCACCTTCAACTAGTGCCTGACATCTATTCCCTACAACTACTACATCATTTGATGGATCTCATCCTAATATTGTTGATCCAGTTGTTCCATCAGCACTTCCTATAGTTGTACCTGAGTCTGTGCCTGTGCCTGTGGTTTCTGATGTAAGAAGGTCTCAGAGAACTACCAAAGCCCCTTTGTGGTTACAAGACTATGTAGCATCTGCTCAACTTAGTTCAAGCAAAGCACTATATTCCATTGATAAATATATTGGTTATGATCACTTGTCCTTCTCCTATCAGACCTTTCTATCTTCATTTGGTTTTGAGGTTGAACTTGCCACTTTTGAAGAGGCTTGTAAGGATCCTAGGTGGGTTGAAGCTATGCATGCAGAAATCTCAGCTTTGGAGGCACATCACACCTGGGAGGTGGTCCCTTTACCTCCTTACAAGAAATCTATAGGCTACAAATGGATATTCAAAATCAAGTATCAAGCCTCTAGCCAGGTTGAAAGGTTCAAGGCAAGACTTGTCGCAAAGAGTTTTAATCAAAAAGAGGGCCTGGATTACAAGGAAAAATTTTCCCCTGTTGTCAAAATGGTGACAATTAAGAGTGTGTTGGTTCTTGTAGTTGCTGAATGTTGGCATATCCATCAGATGGATGTATCCAATGCCTTTCTTTAAGGTGACTTGTTTGATGAGATGTATATGACCCTTCCTCAAGGTTTTCTACTTCCTAAGGGATTTACTGTGCAGGGGGAGAAATCAGTGTGTAGGCTCACTAAATCCCTATATGGACTGAAACAAGCTCCTAGACAATGAAATGTGAAACTCACATATGCGACTTGATTTTGTTCAAAGTCATTTGGATTACTCATTGTTTATCAAAAGGGAAGGCACCTCTATGGTTATAATTTTGGTATATGTTGATGATTTGATGGTTACAGGCAATGATCTCAGTCTCATTCAACATACCAAAAGAATATTATAGGATACCTTCAAAATGAAAGACCTAGGAGATCTCAGTTATTTCTTTGGTATTGAGTTTGCTAGATCACAAAAAGGGATTGTAATGCATCATAGAAAATACACACTGGAAATCATATCTGAAGTTGGTCTTGGTGCTGCTAAACCACCTTCTACTCCTCTTGATCCATATGTACAGTTAACTACCAAGGAGTATGATGAACAAAATGGGATAAACAAGGAAGATAAACTACTTGAAGATCCATCAGTGTACATGAGATTAGTTGGGAAACTGTTATATCTAAATGTCACTTGACCTGACATTACATTTGCTACACAGACACTAAGTCAATTTCTACATCAACCTAAGCAGTCTCATCTCAATGCTGCTTTTAAAGTAGTCAAGTACATCAAAGGTGAGGCAGGGATGGGTGTGTTGTTATCCAGCAAGAACAACAAACAACTAAAAGTCTATTGTGATTCAGATTGGGGGGCATGCTTACACACAAGAAGATCAGTTACAGGATTTATGGTGAAGCTGGGAGAGTCTCTCATATCATGGAAATCCAAGAAACAAGGAACAATATCGCGAAGCTCAGCTGAAGCTGAGTACATGAGTATGGCAAGTGCAGTAGCTGAAGTGGTCTGGATAGTGAAGTTGTTCAAGGAACTAGGAGCTGAAGTTCAAACTCCAGTTACCATCTATAGTGATAGCAAGTCTGCAATCCAAATTGCTGCCAATCCAGTTCTACATGAAAGAACTAAACTTATAGAACTGGATTGTTATTTCATAAGAGAGAAAATTCAAAATGGCCTAGTTCGAACTGAGTATTTGAACACCAAGGAACAAGAGGCTGACATTCTCACAAGGGAACTGGGCAAGTGTCAACATGATTATTTGATGACCCAGTTTGGTGTACTGAACTTGTTTATACCTACAAACTTGAGAGGGAGTATTGAAGAAGACATTACATAGTTAGTTACAATACAGTTAGTTAGGGTCATTTTGTAAATAACAGAAGTTAGGGGACTAGCTAGTAAGGAGTTAGTTAGATTAGTTACAACAATATTTTTTTCATTGTATAAATGTACAGAGCTTCCAAGTTTGTGTTAATTAATTCAGTTCATGAAAAGTAAATACATCTGCGTTCTTTCTCTCTGCATCTGAGAACATTCTAGAGCAACATGAAGTGTTCTTCAAGCTATGTTCATCAAGATAGCTAACAATATATAATTAAATACATACAAAACAAAGATTAATTGATAAATAAAAATCTGTATATAAATATAAAATAGAAAAAGAAGTTATCCCATCGCTTTTATCAAAATAAATATTTGTCACCATTTTCAACTGAGAATTTCAAAATATTATATTTCTGTTTGTGGAATGATTGAACCACCTATTTGCAAGGGGTATTTCACTTGAAAAAGCTACATTTCCCCCCAAATATCTTCTTGTTATCAGCGGCAGATATTAGAAAGTAAACATCTGTAAATAAAAGTCAACTAAAATTTTAAAATACTGAAATAAAAAAGACATATAAAGCATAAAATATCATTTTCTTATCTGGAACTGAAAATGACAAAGTATTGCCATAGTGATTCAAAGCATTACAAGTGTAGGCCCAAATTGTTGCTTCTCGAAATATTTATTATTTTTTTCTTTGTGCTTTAAAGCGTATAGAAAATCCTCTATTACACGGCCAAATGACATACAAGTAATAAGCTCGAACATATCGCGCTATATCATCATTAGTTATTTTAGCGAACTTATCATACAATTTGTCAAAAGATAAAAAACATATACTCAAATTATTATTCTAATTCAATTATTCGGGTGAAAAAGGAGTTTCCAACAACTCATTTCATATTTCGCTGCTTTTGTTGGGCAGTACCGTTATAAAAGAGATGTCGTGTAATTCTATATAGAAATTTTGTTTCTTTGTTAAAAAACATGTTCATCATATTTATAAAAAAATAGTACCATTTCCAAAAGTTTTTTTCTTAGTAAAAACATTTTTTATGCAAGATGCATATTTATATAAACAACTATACGAACAAGCTCCAAAACTTTCATTTCAGGTATATCTATCTTTTAAGCAATTGAGTTCTATTAGGGGCATTATGCACATGCAATAGATACATGAATATAATATTTTATTCATATATATACCTGAAAATAGAATGTAGATACTGAATATCATTCCTTCAAAAGGCAACTCTATTGCAGGTATATAATGCCCCTGATAGAGCTCAATTGCTTAAAGAGTGCATATCTAAATCGGGAGTTTTGGAATGTGTCCGTAATATCTGCTTTTATAATGTTTCTATTAACAAAAATATTGTAGAAATATGCTATTGTAATAAAGAGACCACAAAAGGTGAATATAAAATTATATGACATCTTTATAATGGCATGCCCGTCAATGGTAGAGTTGTAGTCGATAGAATCGACAAAAGAAGATAAATATGTATGGAGATGTTAGGAGCACTTCCTCCAACAAAATACTAGAATCGGAATGAAAATTTGAGTGAGTTTTATTTTTACCTTTGATTGATTGTTTGGTAAGTTCGCTAAAACCACTAGTGGTGATCATATAGATCGATATATTATTAGGGCTTAATTAATATCTGTATGTCATTGGTTGTGCAATATGTTCTTTAGTTGAAAGACACAATATGGTGGTGGAATTTCTGTACGCCCTGATGGACAGTAAAACAAATGAATATGTTTTGGTGCACACTTGTGATATTTTGGATCATAATGACAATGTATTTAGTCATTTTCTGCTTTGGGTAAGAAAATGTTGTTTTAAGCTTTGTATATCTCTTTTTTATCTCATTGGTTTAAAATTCTTTCCCAATATTTGCTTTCGAGTATTTTCTACAAATGACAAGGAGATATTTTTGAAATAATATGATTTTTTTCAAGTGAACTTCGCCTTGCAAATGATCAGTGGTTCAATCATTTGAAAGTCACAAGTGAGAATTACTTTTTGAAATTCTCAGTTGAAAAGGGTGATAAAGTAATTACTTTAATTGAAATGATGAGATGACTTCTTTTTCTCTTTTATATTATATATCGATTTTACTTATTAATTAATCTTGTTTTGTATATATTTAATTATATGTGTTGGCTTATACAATATACTTCTCCTATAAGAATTATATACGACTAGTGGTTTAAAATGACACATTCAAATGCTTTGAAGAAACATGAGATATGTGGTGGCATGTTCCCCTTTTGTTGAACAAGTCGTTTATTACGACTATCGTCGTTTCTACCTTCAGTTGGTCTCAAAAAGAGATACACCTGATTTTTCAATCCCAATATCTTTTGTGAAATATTCATTTTTATGAATTTGAGGGATCTTCCAGAGAAGAATGTCTGTTGTAGCTTGTTCTTGTCATTACTCTTTGTAGTTTTTCTGCATCTTTTTGATGTCTTTGATGAAATTCTTCTTAATGACTTCATGAAAAATAATAATTTTTTTTTACTTTTCTATGATATAAGATTTTACCTTTAATCTTTTAGCCTCGTGTTGATAACTAGTTATAAAATAAGCGAAAACAAGTAAAAAAGTAGACACAAGAAATGTATGGAAATAAATGAAAGTTTTCTTAAATGTTTCCCAATTCTACAATGACTTGTGTTCTTCCTCTATTTCTTATTTTTTGTTCTTATTTTGTAAACTATTGGATGGAAATGAGTTTAAATGGAGCATTATGACATATGGTGATCAACGATGGTAAAAGGAGTTGAGGCAAACCTAAAATCATACAGAGGAAAGGTATATTGAGAAAGATCTAAAATCTTTATGAACCAATTCGGCTTTAGCAACAAACATAACACAACGGACACAAAAAAATCCTTATAAGTTATACCAATTACTTGGGATTAGGATTAGTAGTTGTTGTTACCCCTACTTCTGATCTTAATTAGTTTGTCTAAAGTATTTCATTCTGGTCAGGAACTTACATGTCTATGCAGAGGTAACTGCGATTAGAGATACCCGATGGGTAAAATAGTGTAGAAACAAGCATTAGGATACTCGATAAGGCAAAATTTGATGTATCTCTTCTTGAGACCAGATTTTCACCAGTCTCAAGAAAAGATCGACCAAATTTTCAGTCCCAAGATCTTTTTTGTGAAAGGAAAGGTGCCCGCCTATCAACAAATGGAATTGCCTACTTTTAAGAAAATATAAGTTAATGAAATAAAAAGGGGAATTTTGTTGAAATTTCATTTGCTAGACAGTTTCTAGCGTCCTTTCCTCTTCCGCTTCCTCCCTTGAAGTTACATGTCTGGATGTTTCTTATCAAGCTACACATGTGGTGCCATTTTCTCGCACTCTTTTGGATACCTGTTCCAGTTGCTTCTCGTGGTTCCACTTTCCGCACTCCTTGGGATGCCTCCTCTCCTATTTCTGTTGCCGCTCAACAAACTACTCCTTGGGATGCCTCCTCCTATTACATATCTTCCTTATGATACCGCTTTCCACACTTCTCTGGATACCTTTGCTATTTCAGTTCGTTCTATTGGTGCTACATTTCTCCTCTCCTATCTAAGTTGACATTGTACCTGATGAACGGACATGTATAACTGGTGATGCGACTACACATGCACGATGCTGAACGAGTTAATACCCATCACTTACCCTGCTCGAGGATCCATTAGTAAATCAAAATCTTCAGGAAGGCAGATTTCCAGAGCAAGGGAGTGAATAACAAAAGGAGAAAGAACACTAACTTTCTACGCAACCTGAGGATCTATCAGAATGTTCTGGACCAGAGAGTGTCAAAGCACACTTTTAGAGAAATGAAACGATTAGAACAAAGTTTTAATCTTGATGTTGGGATAAAGTCACCCGAAGATATAGTGACTCTATGTGGTTTGCCTTAGAGGAATGCTGCAATAGTCAATCGAAAAAGTGGAAGGAAGACTGTTCAACCAACACACAAAAAAGACAGTTAAAGCTTTGGACTTGATCTGATTTTGTTTAGCAATAACTGTTTGCAACAAATTTGTTTATATTTTATTTTAATCACTGATAAAGTGCGCTTTAGGATGATGTGTAGGTACTGTTGCTTTTTATTCTAATGGATTGCATAGTAAGACCTTCACCCTCACCAATTTTACCAAGATGTTTATATGCCTTCTTTTATATCATCTAAGCATTTGTGATTCTGTAGTTGTTTATTTGTTTTTTCGTTAGATGTTAGGAATGAAGAACCAGGTGTTTCAGAAATAATAATGTTGGAATAAATTTGTTTTCTATTTTATTTTAGTAAGTGGTAAGATAAGGTTTCGAGATACTTTCATGTGACTAACTTATATCGACATTGCACTCCTTTTTCATGTCATCCATTATGTCCTCAAGTCTATGTATTCTTGATGGATTTACGTATTTGTCCCTTACTGATTTTATCATATATACTTTTTTAGGAATTCATGCACAAGAATCCTCTCGAAGAGTTGACCCATCGATCATCCCTATATCGTCCTGGTCAAAGTAGGATCCCAACATACGCCCTCTATAAATCAAATGTTTTGGATGATGGGGTTCGGTATACCTCTCAGGCACATTTTCTCATCTAAAGGTTGTAGAGAAGGACGCCACAAAAGTTTCTTTGATTGGCTTGAAAGAAAAAGATGAAACCTGAGGGATGCTCTATTAGTAGGGAGGTATGTTGTCTAAATGACTTGTATCTTAGTTGTTTGGTGATTTTTTCAAAGGGACACTCTTCTTTAAGGCATATCTGATATTTAAGTGACTGTCACTTTTAGAAATGGACCTTGAATTCTATTATTTATTTGAGCGATGTCATTAGGGTTAGAGTATTGGATATCTGAATTTTACTTTATTCATGATCGTCTTGAATTATGTCACTGATAGTGTTGCAAGATGAGATGACAGTCTCTTCTTTCTTCAATTGAATAGGTCAATAGATGAAAAACACAGTTGTTTTATTAGGAAAATAGTAATTTAAGACTTTAAAGAGTCGCCACTTAATTTTTAAGAAAAAATCAAGAAAACTGTTGTTTTCAAAAGACCAAAACAGAAATCTAATGAAAACTTAAAAGGGGTTCGGGGTTCTTATTAGCATTTCGGAAAGGGTTTGAAAGCACCCGAAATGCCCGCTAACATGCGGTTATCCGACAATTAATTGTTTGGCTAAAATCTTTAAAATAAGAGCATGCTTGACAAGTTTAGGAAATAAGCAACTTAAGACCTGAAATTATTTTTAAGGGAAAGGAAATAGCATAAGGAATTTACTTACATAAAGTATTTTCAATGTAATATTTAAGTAATGAAATAAGTATAATTTAGTCTTTAGAAAATCTAGAAAATAACTATCTTTTCGAGGAAATCAAATTAGGAAAAAATCTTAA
>JAJOOS010081917.1:0-11529 GCA_029582725.1 Solanum chiquidenum | reverse complement strand
ATTCAACTTAGTCACAAATTTAACTAGCAAATTTAAAATAAAATAAGAGAATCACATATCTTTCACAATAAAAAATAAGGGAATCACACCCTTGCAAGATCAAATAATATAGAGGAATCACAATCCTTGCAAATCTAACAAAAATAGAGGAATCACACCCCTTTCACATTTAACAATAAGAAACCACAAATTCATAATAAAAAGAGGACTTGTACCTCTTTTGCATTTGAAATCACATATTCATGAAAGAAGAGGAATCACACTTCTTTCACATTTAAAAAATAAGGGAATCACACCCCTTTCACATTAAAAAAATAAAGTGAATCACACCCCTTTCACATTAAAAAAAAAAAGAAATCACACCTTTCAAAATTGATAATATAATATAAAACACATTCCTTACAAGTTATATCCGCAAAATATGTAAGTTTGAGATAATCAATTCTTTAGCTATTGATGATTTCATATTATAAGTAATGACAAGATTTTTTTATATGAAAACCCTAAAATTATAGCAATATATTTTTTTATTTTTTTATTTTGTTAGTTTGTTTATTAAAAAGAGAAATCATAAATGAAAATTACCTTAAACTTTGACGATGATGATTTCTCTATATTCTTAACTTGAAGTTGGAGATTTGAAGCTTGGAAAATAAAATACAAATTTGAAGAGAGAAGAAATATATTGTTGAAACTTGGAACTTGAAAAGTGGGTGGGGGAAGGATACTTTTGAAGTCTTTTAACTTTTAGAACTTTCAAAATTTAATTCTTTCCTTTTTTTTTTTTAATGAAAAACGTGAATTTAGTTTGTTTTTTTTAAATGAAAAACGTGTTTTAAAGTTAATAAAAATAAGTTGAAGTGAATTGGGGGCTGCCTAGGATCAAACCAGCGACCTCCGTGTTGAAATCTCGCAGTAATACCAGTGAACCATCCAGTCAACTTGTGAACAAGTTCCAGAAATTTTAATTTAACATACTCTTCAATAATTATAGAAGTAATATATCGAGCTTAATTGGATGACCACGGGTTTCGGTGACCCAAATTTTGTACATAAATTCGCCCCTGCTCTCAATACATGTTTGCATGTTCAAACCAACATTATACATATAGGTTTGTTTCTATTATTTTATTATTCTAACGTATTTTGATTTTGTATCTGAGTTAGAGTTCATAATGTTCTAAAGTTCAATTTAAATTTTTTTTACAAATTAGGTTTTATATTTTTTGATTTTGTTGTTTCTCAAACACTTTAATGGTTGAATATTCTCAAAATCGGATGATTCTCGTTAAAGGTACTACACATTAACAATACTATACTAAATCAAACAATTTTTATTTGTTCATTTTCACTCATGAGTTTCTCATTGCAGGGTTGGACTCTTCATCCGCCAACATTCAAGTCGAGAATAGATCTAAGTATAGGAACGACCCAATCAAGTTAAAAGAATTACGCCAAGCTTTAACTAACAGAAAAATACCACATTAGATGCACATCAAGTGCAACAGTGTTGGATACACATCAGGTGTACATGTATCTAGTTAAAAGTTCTTGTATCTGAGCTAAGATTATATGTATCTATGTTAAAAAAATTCAGATCCTTAAAGAGAGGGAGAATTTTGAAAAAAAAATTAACTTTTTTTTGGATTAATGATAAGACAAATACTCCGCAGTCATGATTTGATCCTAAATTTGTGTGTTTCAATTACATTTCATAATTAGATACACATAATTATATGTGTGCTTACTATGTATCCGAGATACATGATTTTGAATATAATGTATGAAATTGATACTTGATACATCAAATTTATAATAGATACATATAAAAGATACATGAAATTAAAATTAGATCATATAAATAAATACATAAAATCAATAGTATATCATATAAATAGATACATGAAATTAATACTAGACACATATAACAAATACACAAAATTAATATTAGATACTTCTATGATACATATGAGTGTACTTGTATGATACTCATGTATCTAAGTGTTTTGTTTGTTAGATACATCATATATTGATAATAGATACATCAAATTAATGAATTTTATTATTTTAAGAGTAATAAAATGAAATTAATCAAATTGCATGACTAAGATATACATGTTTTGTCTTTTATTAATAATATTAACGAATTTATTATTTCAAATAATAATAAAATGAAACTAATTAAAAATAGATACACTCCTTGATTTACACCTTATATTAAGAAAATCAGTTTCAACCAATTAATTTAAACAAATAAAATACGTATCTTGATTTTAAAATTCGGCAGATACATGTATCTCACGGATTCAAACTCATGTATCTTAAGTATGAAATATGGTAGAGGAAGTAATATTTAAAACTATCGGGAATCTGAATAATTAGGACCTAAACTAGTGGGATTTATGTAGTTTGCATGTAAAACTATTGATAGTGTCATTAAATATTGAGATAATACATAGGTGTGCTGTTTAACTTGGTCTTAATTGATGTCCTTTATCCGATTGACAAAAGGCAAGCAAGCAAGTTGTTGGTTAACCCAACGGCGTCCCTATACGAATCCATTCATTTACAACGTTTTAGTTTGTGTTTCCCATTAAAATAATAACGACTGTTTTAGGCACAATATTCATGGGTTCACTAACCTTTTCTATTAACTTTGGTGTACCAATATGGCTTATGGTAACCACGAGTCGGTTACTAATTATCTCCCACATCGGACACATCAAGACAACGTTCCAGAAACGAGGCATATAATAAGAGATAGCAGGTAACAGAGAAAGTTATCTTTGCGCTTGGGGCAATGACGCAGCTAGTGAGGTTCTAACCGAGGCGCGTCTATTGCTGGTTGAAAACTATTTCCAAACCCCCTCAGTGGCCTGGGTTCTGCCTTGGCCCTTGAGAATTTTTGAAAGGGCTTCCCTTCTGGGTTAAGCCCTACAATTCTAGTCTAATATTTTCTTTCTTTCAAAGCAATTAAGTTGAACACAAACACTTTGATTGTTGAACATGTCAATGTTGTCAAAGCTAATGGTTGTGTAAATCAAGCTCACAATAAGATTTAACCTAATGGTTCAAGCTCACAATAAATTAAGTTTTGTCCCATTAGAACCTGAAATATATCAGCGAAAAGATCTTCAATAATGTTCAGGAGTTGGTGCCACAATCCAAGCAGTCCAGAACATGTTTAATACCCCCAATGGAATTAACACTGATATCTGACATACACCACCACCACCACTAAGTATTTATTCGAGATCTCTAATTAAAGAGTGACATAGCTCTATTCACGATATCACATTCTTTAATGAAACCAAATTTGTACCTATGTTATTTATTTTTAATAAGGAATCCTTTAAAATATTACAAAAATATCTAGTACATATTCGATATTTTACTATCATATGATATTTCAAGTTTACTTGCTTATTTTCTGATGTCGAAATAGCATAAAATTAATTATTATTTTTTTACAAAAAGACTTTTAATCATCTTCCAAAAACACACAATTACAGTTGATTTGAGGCAGACGCACAACCCAAATCTTCCCTACATGTGGAAGATGGGATGATCTATCTATTACAGTACTTGAGATGAAAATATAAATGCCTAAGATAAGTTGTCCAATATGACTATCGGTCTGTTTTCCTAAGCACTTTGATTCGGGAGGAGAGTTCACCATTGTTGGAGTATAAAATGTTGGTACGTTGTAGTTGCGACTAAAAAAAAGCTAGTTTGTCAGCCACTTCATTAATCTCTCTATAGCAATGTGTTATAGAGTATTCAATTCACAATGAACATTATTAGTATATAGTGACACTATTGGACTTTATAATGAAACTGAGATGACACATTTATTTTTTGCACTATGTTAAGTCTTGTTGGGGAGACAATTAGGATCCTAAATTGCAACCCAAGAAGGAAACCAGATAGATAGGAAAACTCCTATCAGATTCTCTACTTGACAAAAAAAACAGGTGGGGGTCATGAATAGTGACAAAAAGGCTACATTAATAAGAGTTGACAGGTGCTTCTCTGCATTCTCCAGGGTTATTATTACTCCATTTGGCAGGTGTAAACGTCCACTTTCAAAAATGGATTCTAATCTTTCTTTCTCCCCTTGTTTCCTTCTCTCAACCAACACTTTTTTTTAAAAAAAATCTCTGATATTCATATTAAAGTTTAATTATATTTGAATTTGTGTTGGGTAGGACACCATTCAGAGAAAGTGCTCCCACTAAGGATTTTTCATATCTAGAACTCAAATCGACACCTTTGATTGAGGAAGGAACAATCTCAACTAACACTTATAATGTTGTTTTGTACTTTCTTCATTTCAAATTAATTGAATTGTTGAGATATTTTTCATTTTTTATTTTTCAAATTACTTAACTAAATTGTTCAATTTTCAAAACTACTTTTAGAATGTTCTTTCAATTTTATCCTTCATTAGTTAGTATTGAAATTAATTTTTAATTAATGTTAAGTTATTTTAATCATAAATTTGATAATAATTAATAAGGGTAAAACTGGAAAGTTATGCCTAATTTATGTCTTAACCTTCTTCTTTTAAAGAGTGAAACAACTCAAGAATTAAACTAATTTGAAATGAAGAGAATAACTTTCTTTCATAAAATAGATTACATGACCTAGTAGAAAAAGTAACTCGTCTAACTTTTTCATCTATGTGGTAGAAGCAGGTTAGCATAGAAGTAGAACGATGCAATATAATGTATAACTTACATAAATTTCTTAGTGTAAAATCTAAATTACATCATATCCTTTCTTTTCTATTTTACAAAAATCCCTTAAAAAAGGAGTCATCCGGATACATTAATTATGATACATTATTTTGCGGCTATTGCTCTTAAAAAGGAAAATTACAGAAAAAATCTAATTACAATCCCATAATTTATGCTATTCAGTTCCCTTCTTACTGTCAATCACAAAAACCTAGATCCTAACATAATAAATCAATTCAAAAATCAAAACTCCATATACGTCATCGTTCTTCTTGATTCATCGTTCTCCATGTTTCGTCGTTCTCGTTGTTCATCGTTCTCTCTGTTTCGTCGTTCTCGTTGTTCATCGTTCTCCTTGTTTCGTAGAAGAAACTTTCTAAAGCTTAGATATGATTGATACTGAAATGATATGATAGTGGTCGGGGAGAATAGTACGGAGGAGTAAGTGAATCAGTTTCAAGATACAAAGATCTGATAAAAAATGCATGTGATTAGTTGTTTTTAAAAGTCTCTATGTTTCGTCGTTCTCGTTGTTCCTCGTTCTCATTGTTTTGTCGAAGAAACTTTCTAAAGCTTAGAAATGAATGATATCGGAATGATAGGATAGTTGTCAGGGAGAATAGTACGGAGAAGTAAGTGAATCAATTTCAAAAAACAAAGATATGATAAAAAAGGTATGAGATTAGTTGTTTTATATTGTGAATTAGTATTTTTGATTTTTCGACACATAAGTCGTGATATTGTTCATGATATATTGTTAGTTACTACTTTATAAATAAAACAGTTGCATAAGATGTGTTAGATTATTAGATTTGTGTATCATTGTTTGGTAATTCTAAAGTATCAAAGACATGTAAAATTCTTCTTCGTTGTTTTAATGTATCGTTGACAATGCGAGTGTAATTATGGTACATAGGTATGAAATGTATCATGTAGTTGTTCTATATCTGAAACACGTAAAATGTTGAGGACAATATGGTCTGTTGTGATTAGTTATAATAATGTAGCTTGCATTGTTTATTTATTTTTTAAAACGATACATTAAACAGTAACAAATTTTAATGTAACTTGTACAATTGCAATAGTGAACAAGCAGAGAATGATGACTTCTAACATCGCAAAATGTATCAATGGTTGCCTTGTTGAGGCAAGACAACTACCTATATTATGCTTTTTAGAAGAAGCTAGAATTTTATTTAGTTCTTGAAATTGCAAAAATGGGGAAATAACATCTTATACAAATGATACATTTGGGAGGATATTTGAAGAGATTTTGTTTATAAACGCATCTAAATGTACAAAAGAATGTCAGAACGACCAAGGAAAGGAAGGAAGAAAAATTCAGATGAAAAATTAACCACAAGCACGAACTGTTGTGGACGTTTTGGACAAGAAGGCTACAATTAAAGAACTTGTATTTTCTATCTGAAAGATACTTAATTAATACTTTTTTTAGAGTACTGTGATGCATCAAATTAATAATTTTCAATTTGTAACATTTTTTTCACTGTTATAGATATATACATTACAAAGTACTTTTAGATTATTAATTTATAATACAATAAATTGATTTGTATCAAACAATTTTTAATTCTGACTATAATTTTGATTGATAGTTTCTGATATAATAAGGTGAATTTGGTTTATGTATGTATGATTTTGTGCTTGATACAAAAGTGATTGAGAAATGTTGTGTGTATCGTATAATGAAGTGTGCATATTAATGTATCACAAACAAAAGGAATTAAGTTGATACATGTTTAAAATATACATTGCAGTGATTAAATATTAAATGTATCTATAGCTGCTTAGAACTACATAAAACAATATGATTGTGCATTTATTTGTTAAATATTCTGAATTCAATACTTATTTTGTTGATATTTTTTATCATATATGAGTCAGATACTTTTTTTTTTGATATTTTTGTATCAGATAATGATATAGTATCAAGTGTTATGATGTATAAAATACTTATAATAGACACAATGTAACAAGGTACTAACAATGTCGAAAATTATATTCAAATAAATAATTTTGTTAAAAAAAACGGTAAAACTTGAGAAAATGTATCTTGAAAAATAATAAACCCTTCAAAATATTATTTAATGTATCTTAAAAACAATAAAAATCAAAATATGTCTGTGAATTGGTGCATAATCACTAATCTATATGAACCAAGTCATCTCGTTGTTGTGGAGTGAAATAGCTCTTCAGCTTTGGTGGATCATCGTTATCGCTAACATATCTCACCTTGACCTTGTCGAGACCGTACTTCCATAATAGTGTTGCATATCTTGTGTGAAGATAATCAGCTCGAAAACCATTAGATGGATATTGACTTCATCACTAAAGAATTCAGCAAAGATAAGTACAAACATTCCAAAGTCACTATAAACATTTTGTAGGTACATTATAAAAATAAATTAAATTTGAACAAAAAAGTTAATTACATGCATTATAGTAACTACAAAAAATCTTATTGTTTAGTTGATACATAATGATAAAGATAGTAACTGATACTCAATACCACTTGATGATATTTGTATATGATACTAAATGAAACATCATATATTCATTATATGTTATTTAAGTATCATGGTTAAACTATTTTATAATATGATACATTATTCTGCAAATTACATCCCATCAAAATAATTTCTACTATATAATTTGATACATTAATGACAATATATCGAAAAACAAAAAATGTCAAAATTAGAACTTTATGTATAATTTCGTAAGATTTAAAGCAAGGTACAAAATAATATGACAATGTATCATTGTTGTCAATGTATCCAATTTTTGTAAAACAACTCACCAAGGATGACATGAAATAAAAAATAAAAAAAGAACCAGATAATAAAAGACATACCTGGGTAATGTAGATCTGGAAATTGCAGGAGCAAAAGACGACTATAATCATATATTCGGCTGTGAATTATACATAATTTTGTTTTTAGCCCATTTATCATCATAATAATCATATATTCGTCTAGTATTAGAAAAGTTTAGTTGAGTGATATCAATACTAAAAGAACGATCCAGATCCATATGTATCAGAAAATAAAGAAGAAGAAAATAAAATTGATGAAGACGACAATGGAGGAGACGCTTGTAACTATTGAGTTGTTTGAATTTGATTGACCGGAGAGAGAATCCTTTTGAAGATCAAATTGATATGAAAATCGTAACTGATAAGATTGTGGAGTGAAATTAGGGAGAGATTAAAGGAGTGAAAAAGGGAAGGAAAATCGTAGGTTAAGATTGGGATACTTATGTATCTGGCTCACTTGATATTTTGGAAAAAATAAGAGATTTTAGATTTTTTTAAAAAAATAGTAGGAATAAGGGATAATATGAAAAATAAAGGTGTGTATATAGGTAATTTATAATTGGAGGTTTGATAGTTCGTTTGGCCAATTTTTTTTGACAATTTGTTAAAATTGGTTGTTTCTTTTCGCAAAAGAAGAGAGGAAAAGTCACTATTGTTTATTTATTTATGATGTTGAGTTGTTTAATTTAAGTCAAAGTATAGTCAAAAATTGAAAATCATAGTGAAAGTATAACAAACAAACAAAAAATAGTGATAAAAACACAAAATCACTGAAACAAAAGCACATGGACACCTTTGAATTATGATGATTCCACCTTTTTAAGCTAACAACAGATGAATTCATGTATATTGATGCTACAGATTGTAAAAATGGAAACTAATTTGGTAATGAGTAGGCTAAATTTGTCATTATTATTAATTACTTCATGACATAAATACTAGACATTCAAATTTGGCATAAATAAGTTAAAAAATGTGCAGATATTCACGCTCAAAGTTAAAGTGTTTACTCGTTATTCTTCCTTTTTATTTTCATTAATCTTAATAGTTGGACATAATATATTTTTGGCCAAACACATATGTAATCCCTTAAACTTGTCCCTAAATTTCATTTTTGCACTCCAACTCAATCTTGTTTCATTTTAACCTTTCGACTCCAATTTTTATGTTCTATTTTGGCACTTCTAAGTGATGTGGCAAAATATGTGCATCACACTTTCTCTAAGCTTAGAGTGAAAGACCAAAAAAAAAAAAAAAAAATTAAAAATAGTACTCTAATAAAAGATTACCCTTCAACTCTATTTTTTTACGTACCATTTAACATAAAATATTAATTTTATGATTTCTTTATTTCTATATATGTTATTCAACTGCAATTTTGCATTTTAAAAATTGGCGTTCATCCGTTAGTTATTGTAAAAAATTAAAATTGACGGATGATCATTGCTTTATTTTTTATAAAAAAAAAGCAACAATTTCGTTTTAGGAGTTTCCCTATATTTTTGCGTGAAAAATAACCGACGAAAGTGTGTCGATTTTCTTTCTTAAGAAAATCAATGACAACCCAATGAAGTCTATCAAGTTTCAACATTTTTTTGTAGTGTTATTAATTAGCAATGAACATGAGTTTTTTTTTTACTCGTATTTAGTTGAATGAAAAATTAGAAAGCTGATATTTGAGTTAGTCCAAATAGACTAGATATGAAGAAAAAAAATGTGGTGTTATTTAATTTTATTAATTGCTTAAAAAAGAAAGCCAACACACTTTCGTCGATTATTTTTTCACACAATAATGTACAGAAACTCTAAAAAAAAATATATTTTTTAAAAATGTTCATCCATTATTATTAAAAAAAAAGATATGACGTTGATTTTTAAAATGAAAAAGTGAAAATGAAGAACATAAATGAAAATAAAGAAATCATAAATTTAGTATTTTGTGTTTAAGTGTTACTATAAAAATTAGAGTTGAAGGATTAAAATGAAACAAGGCTAAGTTAGCCTGACAAAATAAAAAATGAGGGCAAGTTAGAGGAGTTGTGTAAGTGTTTTTAATTGATTTTTGTGTCATGTAATGACATGTAAAGTACACACATTCCACTTTGGTAATTCTTTGAAAAGAAGTGTCAAAATGAAACATAAGAATAAAAGTTGAAGAGTTAAAATAGAACAAGATTAAGTTAAAGTATCAAAATAAAATTTAGTGACAAATTTAAAGATCTACATATGTATTTGACCTATATTTTTATATCAAAAACCAATTGAGCAAGAGCCATTTTGGCCCTTTTTACATGTTGTCAAAATGCCTACACATGTTTTTCCAATGATATTTTTTTCGCCTAAAACTGTCATATATTAATCCATTATACACATAATATATCCAAAGGATCATTCAACATCATTTACCATCCAATTTGGAAATAGTCTTTCCCAAAAAAGAAAAATCAGACAACAAAGAAATTAAAAAATTAACTACATTATGAGCTGTAACATTAAATCTTCTATGATAATATAAAGTAAATATCTGAAAAGGTCATCCAATTTTGAGGATTCTTCTTATAAAGTCATTAAACTTTATTTTGTATCAATAAAATCACTCAACTTTAAATTTTCTTTTTTATAAAATCACTCAATCAAATTTATGATAAGAAAATTACTTAACATGATAAAACTTTTTTGCTTGAGTTTGAGTTTTCCTCTTTTCTCTCTTCCATAAATAAGAACTTTACTCAAATATCTTTCTTTTTTATTTTTGGTAAATAAAGAGAGATTTAATACATACTAAACAGTTACTATATTCACTTGCATAATATTAATGATTTCGAACTTAATTGGATTATTACAAATCAAAAAGGAGATTATGTTTAGACTATAATTTCCTTCTTTAGCTGCTGCCTGCTAGTAGACTTGAGAGAAACCTTGTTGGAGGATTCTTCATGAAGACTTTTATTGTTAATTGCGGTTATTTCCTTTTTTTTGAAAAGGGAGTAATTTTTTTGTAATTATTGCACAAAAAAATAGTAAAAGAAAAGAAGAAAAACATATAAAGGAAAACAATTACTATTTATTTTATCATGTCAAATTATTTTTTTAATGATAAATTTGATAGAGTGATTTTATAAAAGCAAAATTCAAAGTTGAGTGATTTTTCTGATACAAAACAAAGTTGAATGATTTTACAAAAAAACTCCTCAAAGTTGAATGACATTTTGAGATATTTACTCGATAATATACAAACATGATATGCTGAAAGTAGGTGTTTTTATTTGTGTGTGTGTGTGTGGTGGGGAGCGGGGGGGTCTAGGACTAGGTAGTTGTACTTCATAAAAGGATATAAAGTTTCCTACATTATTTATTAATGTAAGTTGTTTTTAATATTTGACCAACAGTTTTACCAGTTGAAATGAAATTGGTTGATAAACAAGTTCACTCTTGAAACAAAAACTCAGTTCGTATGTCTTGTTAACCCAAGTTGGTACCTTTTTAAGGTGACTTTATGAAGAAATAGTACGAACTCACCGCCAAAGTGTCAAGTAGATTATTGTACTTACCACTCCGACATGACAACACAAACAATTTTCTCTTATCAAGATTGCTCCCTAGTTAATGGTACTGCTACTAGAAAGAAATAGTAATAGTTCAACATAAAAAGAGTACATTCTCCTCTCTTTGTTCTCTATATAATATTTTTTTTCAAGAATCCAATTATGTGGTCATCAAGCAGGTGACAACAGGCCTTCTTCATCTCATTCCCCATTTTCTCCAAGACTCAAAACAATGGAAGAAGTGTGGAAAGATATTAATCTTTTTTCACTTCAAGATCACACTACTAATTACTCTAAAGATCATCAACATGATCATAGTCATCAAGGTGCTAATTTTGGTGGAATGATTTTACAAGATTTTTTGGCTAGGCCTTTTGCTAATGAATCTTCAGCAGCCTCCCCTGTTGCA
>JAJOOS010081911.1:0-10824 GCA_029582725.1 Solanum chiquidenum | reverse complement strand
CTCTCGTAGGTTACTTAGCTATTTGGATCAACCTAAGCTAAGAGTATGGTTCTACCTTCCCCAAGTAGAGCAACCCCTTTTCGGTGTGGGTAGACACCGGATTTCATGTTAAGCTCACATGATCTGTGTCGGTTAAGGCTAATTCCCACAATAAGAATATAAATTATGAAATATGGCTACTCAAGGAGATTTACTTAGCATGGGTGGGATTATGGGTCTTATTCATACATTACAGAAGTATGCTTTGAAGGTATTCATGCTAGAAAGGACCTTCCAATACATATGTGACTGAAGGTGAATGTTTCGTTGTCTATTAGAAGTGAGCTAAGGATGAGATCAAATGATGATAAAGATGGATGAGGACCTAAAGTGACTTGCTTAGTGTGGGTGATATTATGGGGTTTTACCCATGCATTGCACAAGCTTGCCTTGAGGTAGCTTATGAAGTGTTTCTCTTATATGAAGTTGATCTAGATGTATTAACTATGCCTATGATTATGTTTTTATCACTCATTCTTATAGCCTATGTCTTATTATGATGTCTCTTAGTCTTATGACTTATGTTATTGTCTCATATAATTATGGTATATGTCTTATGTTGACTAATGGATCTTATATGCTTATGTTGATGATTTATGCTAGCTGTCATATTTTTTACATTTTGTACTAATGCATACTCTTGATGATTATGATGCATATGTTTATGAAGTTGTGCTATGAAGGTTATGTATGAAATTCTCAATGCTAGCATTATGTTTAAAGTATGTTGATGATGAGGAGTATAATGTGAATGATAATGTTAGGGATAAGGTGTTGTCTACATGATTGATTATGTTAAGTACTATTGTGGAATGACCCCTACCTATATTACCCCTATATGAATGTGTGATTATATACATGTTAGGAGTGCCTGTTCAATGTTGAATGAGTCCTTGTCTCCTATGATGAAGTGTGAGTGTGTGGTCTAGAATCCCTAAAGGCTTTATATGTTAATTGCTCATTAGTTGGGGATAATGTGAATGTGGTAATCCCTTGAAGGGGAGTGCACTCAATATCAATGTTGTTGCTATTATGCCACTATGAGGACCAATATGTACACACACACTTTACATGTATACCTATGAATAGGATGTGTTATAGTGTCTATTGAAAGGTTAACTCTTATATGAACCCTTACATCATGTTATGCATGCAAAGTGTATGATTAGCAAGGTATGAATATGTGTTGTATGAAGGTGTTTATGTGAAAGGCTTTCTCACATATGTATACACACACATGAATGAATGATTAAGGTTTATGATAATCTAGTGAAAGTGAGTCTCTTTAAAGGTTTTCTCAATTGTACTCTAAACTAGATTATGTTATGAATATGGTACGACTATGTGAAAGGTTATTATCACATAATGTAGGTTCTATGATGAAAGGTCATTCTCATCTTAGAAACCTTTGAGCTATATTATATGAGGGATTAAGTCTCTAAAGCCTATTTTATGAACTAATGTTAAATAAAGGCTTAAAGATGTTTAAAAAGGGAGTTGGAGCTTAGCACCGAGTTAACATGAAAAATGAGAGTGAAGGCTTCACGTTTAGCAAGTACAGCTTCCCACAAGAGAAACTTCACGTTTAGCAAGTCTGGGTTCCCAACATAGATGTTGTCTCATGTGATGGAAACCTCCACTCCTAGCAAGTCAAGGTTTTCTAGTAGCAATCTCGTTGTTCCATAACTACGTACCCCCGTAGGTCTTAGCTTAGTGGATCGACTAAATAGCTATTATGGATGTAGGTCCTACTTTGGCAAGTAGTACCATCTCTTTTCGGTGTGGGAGTAGAACACCGGATTCCATGTAGCTCACATGGTCTCTGTCGGTTATGGCAATGTCTCCCGAAAGTTAAGAAATGAACTAAGTTAAGAATGTGAACTCTAGTCATGATTTATTGTAGAGTTACTTAGTGTAGGTAGGACTATGGACCCTACTTATGCATTGCACAAGTGGAGTCCTAAGGGAGGTTATGATTAGGATCTTTATGTAATGAAAACTATGCCCTATATAAGTTAATATGAAAGAATGTTAAGTTTGACTTTACTTATGTCAGGACATGAAGTATGATTATGCAGGTGAATTACACTTATGACTTCTTAATGGGTTTGCTTAGTATATGTGGGGGTATGGGACTCCATGTGTACATTGCACAAATGAGCTTGTGAAGGGGTTGTGAGGGTGGTTTACCTATGATATGAACTATATGGGTTATGACTAATGATGTAGTACATGAATGGGTCCTTATATGATGTTATGAAGTATGTTGGTCTTATGTCTAATGTTAAATGAAGTTGTTATGACTTGTTGAATATGATGTGCCTAGTCTAGGGTGGCTTCCTAGGAACACTTGGTGTGAGTAGTATTATGGGATGCTACTTGCACATTGTACTAGTGTTACTTGGGGGTTGTCTTAGGTGATGGTTCCTATGTGAAGCGTATGTCTTATGATGTTCTTATGACTCTATGAATATATGTGGTTGGATTGATGAAGGTTATATGTAAGTTCACCTTTGGTAACCTTAAGGTGATACATTGCACCAAGTATTCCCTAAGGGTTGCTTGAGGAAAGGAGTTAAGATAAAGAGGAAGGTAATGTATTGTATGCATTGAATGTGCCTTAAATGTTATAAGTGGCTTTATATGCTATTATGAATGGTTTCCCTGTGTATAATGATGTATGTGGTTTATATTGTGCCTAATGTGTTAAAGGTTTATGAAGTTTCTCTAAAAAGGCATGATGCATCGTTTCCAACTAAATGTCCTTTTAAAAGCATGTTTTTTCATGGTTATCATAATTAGTGCATTCTTGTACTAACACCATTCTTCTTCATCTTTTTACACCAAGTGTAGGTGGTGGTGGCAAAAAGACTTTCCTAGAAGTGATGAGCTTGGCTTACTATTCCCAAGTTCGGGTGTGTCCTTAAAGATTCAAGGACCTTTATATTAAATAGTTTC
Organism: Solanum chiquidenum; assembly: GCA_029582725.1. NCBI lineage: Eukaryota > Viridiplantae > Streptophyta > Magnoliopsida > Solanales > Solanaceae > Solanum > Solanum chiquidenum. The sequence continues at coordinate 7,827 of JAJOOS010081911.1, read as the reverse complement.
CTTAAGTTCATTGTACTAGATAGTAGTTTCTTTTATATTTTAAGGGCCGTGTCCCTCTTGTGTTGTAGTCGTGTTTTAAGATGGCTACTTTCAGACGTAGTATTCCGATTTGTATTAAAGGTTTAAATGAGGTGACTTTCTAAGTCTTGTGTTATATTATGAAAACTTTTTAATTTTCTGCTATTTTTCTATGATAATGCTATGACGAATGCTAAGGGTTTGTATAAAACCTCCGAGAGGTCAAATACACCGGTAACGACTAGGGGGTTCTCTCGGGTCGTTACACTAACAGTTGCGACATGTGCAGGGTTGAAAAGCAAAATCTGTAGAAAAAGTCTGTTGCAGAGATCTACGGACCCCATCGATGGTCTGTGGTTCATTCTACGAATCGTGAATGGCGTTCGTAGATCCCAGGTAAGTTTTCTAAAACTTCTAAGAGTGAGAATGACCTACGGATCCCATCTACGATATGTAGGTTGACCCACGGACCGTAAACGGGGTCTCGTGGGTTCAAACCCTAGTTCTACCTGACCCGACCCGGACCTCTTTTAAATTAAATCCTCCTTTTTTCAAATCATTTTCGCACTTCCAAAATTACCTTCTAACCGTTCTAAACTCCATAAATATCTTTTTTTTAAAACCCCATATTACCACTCTTCCCCTATTGATTAATCCACATTCATCCTCCCGTATCCCCAATTCCCTTTTCTCTCTCAAATCCCTTCATCCCAAATTCCCCAAGAGGTTTCGGTGTCCAGGTTGGGTGTGAAAGGCGAGTTAGAAGTTGGAAGTCTAGAGTCGTCACACAATCACCCTATTTCCTTTGCTTGTAAGTTAATCGACTCTCCCTTCACTTTGAATTTCCTATCCATTGTTGTAATAGAAAGTCAGGAATTGGGTCTTGACCTTGGGTAGTTGTTGTATGAAAATACATGCCAAATTAAAACTATAAACACCCTTGGGACGATGGATTGTGATTGTGTTGTCTTTATACTGTGTAAAATCAGTGAAATAAGAGTTTAAATGCAAGTTTCGACTTATGGTTCCTAGTCTCGTATGCAATACCTGTTGAAAATAGAGTAATTGGAACCCTTAGAATGATGAACTAGCATAAATTGTGTTGAAATGCATGATTAGACTAGGGTAAATTGTTGAAATTTGTAAATTTGGGTTTTAAAGTGAAACATGTCTGATACCTGTCACAGACTTGACTCACGAGACCTCGGCTACTGACCATAGAACCATATACGGACCTTAGATCAGGTCTGTTGGTCTGTACACCTCAAAAATATGCTGAGTGTCGAATCACGGAAGTGAACTATGACCCGTAGTACAATTTGCAGACCACTTTGCACGTCCGTGGTTCACATCATAGAGCGCCTTTTTGGGTCCTTTGATCTACTGAGGGGACCCACGGACCGTAGGAACTCACCGTGGGTCATGAGTTCAGTCATTGCCCAAATTTAATTTTATTTTTTAGCTTTTCGTCTGGTTCGTTCTTTGTTCTAAACAATGTTTTTGAGTATGTTTTTATATTATATGGCTTGTAATTGGGCTGAGTGCAAATGTATGATCATTTGGGACCCTATGTTCAGTAAACCAATTGGCCCTTAAACTTAAGTGACAAGAAGCCATGGGCATTATATCACACCAAACCTCCTCATAGTATTTACCGCGTGCGAAAGATACTTTTACCCCTTCAGTAACCTTACATCCTTCCATGGTGTATGGGTAAATCATGTGTATTTGAGGTAGCCCCAAGTAGGATACCACCTCTAGAGTGATGTAGTTTAGATTGTACCCATCATCGAGGACAAAGTCAAATCCCAAAGCCCCACAAATTCCAACCTTTGTCCTAAGAACTGGCTTCTTGGATCGACATTGAAAAGCTTGATGTACCCTTTTGGAACATACTTGAACCTCATCAGCTTCTTCAATTCTTCCCATGTCAATGGGTGGGTATTTCCTTGGAGTGCGTGGAGCCTTTCCTCTTGAGTCCACAAACCCAATGTAAAACCCTTCACATGAGAGAGGGCATACAACGGTCGCTCTGGACCTCTCAAATCATGGCATTTTAAAATCTACTCACATTGCCACTCCCAATCAAGATATGCCATGGGATCACGCCATCCCTTAAAGATAGGAAATTCAATCCTTTTGGTACCGAAACCCTTGACACATCCTTCATACTTGCCTTGGTTCCCAAATCTCGAATAATGTGCATTTCCATGAGAAGTATAGGATAAAGTATCCTTAGACTTTAGAGTTGCAGACTCTCTCCTTCCCCTTGGATGACTTTGAATTGAGCTAGTGTAGCCACACACACTACTTTAACTAAGGTAAGGATTAACACAAGAGTAGAAATCGAGACCTTGTGATCAACTAAGTATAATAAATCTTCAACAGTAGCCACGCCACATGGACACTACTTGGCAAGAAGGAACAAGGCAACTGAAAAGAACAAATAAATGAAAGCCGCAAGATCGTTGAGCCCAGTTGGCGAGTCGTCGATGGTCCTGGAGATCACCTTTTATTCCAGTGTATTGAACCTTGAATGAAAAGATCAACTTTGCAAAGAAATGGAGCAGTCGGCGCGTCACCGATCAGTTCCAATAGGCCGTACCATATCGCCCAATGACTCAAAAGGCGAAGAGGCTGAAGGCTAAAGCAGGAAGGCGCTGAAATTGACCAAAAGGCAGATCATCGAGCGTATCGGTGATCCCGACTAACTGCGCCGAATGGTCCTCCACAGTATAAAATTTCAAACACTATAATCACTTGTTTAAATTTCTAAAATCATATCACTTCTATTATTCGATCTTTTAACTGTATTTGGAGATTTTTAAGTTTTAGATGGTTTTGGAGACTTTGTTCTAAGACCTTGAAGTTTCAAAGGGTTTCAACTCCAAGAAATTGGACATGGGTTTTGAAGATTATTCACTCTTGACATGTTTTAAGACTTAATCCTTCATACCTAGTTGATGGAAACTGAAATTGGTGTCTTGTTTGTTGATTGTTTATTTTTTGTTTAAATTTGATTTCGTTTAGTAGTTGTGTATGAACTTGATGGGATTGTAGTTGCAAATACGATTTCATCTTAGTGTTTTTGGCTTGCTCGAGAGAAAGGTCGTAAAACTAAGACTACTAAATTGATAGCCGGTGGTATTGGGTCGACATGGGTTCAACTCAAGAGGGTGAATCCTAGTCCTTCTCCCACACATTCAGCTCGAGAGAGTGAATGGGCTAAGGCAGAGGTTGTGTTTAATTCAGCAACTACGTTGAACATCAAAATGGCGCCACTACTGGGGTGAGTGGTTTTATTTGAGAATTTATAGTTTAGTAAAAAAATTTGTTCTTCTTAGTCGTAGTTTACTTACTTAATTTTTAGTTTTGTCTTGCTTGTTTGTGTGTTGAGACAGAATAATGAGTATACATGATGGAGATGGTGAACCAATTGAGCACCTCCCGGTAGAAGTAATGAGGTTCCGGGATAAGATTCTAACCTTTAAGTAGTTAGAAGGTGAACAACTTCATAAGACATGGATGAGGTTTAAAGCACTTCTGAGTCAATTCCATACTCATGAGATCCTCGACATAGTTCTTCTGGAATGTTTCTATAGAGTTCTTAGTCCAGAAAATAGAATGTTGGCTGATCAAATTATCTCGGGTAGTCTAGTACAACAACCTTATGTGACAGCAGCCAAATTTATTTACAACTTAAATCAACCAAAGCAAGCAATAGAAAGGAGAGACTTCAGCACAGCAGTCCTGCTAACCCAGTTAGATGACCTAACCAAGAAGATTGGGGATCTTGAAGTCCAGTGCAACAAGAAGGGGAGCTATATTCCTCCTCATGAACGAAGGAAACTTAAGGACAAGGAGGATGGACAGATCAAAGAAATGCTCACACTCCTATTCCAAAAAGTGAATGAGCAGCATAGGGTGTTGGAAGAATTGAGGGAGAACATCTTGATGTTGAATCAAATGACAAACTCCCACTCCATGCTCATTCATCTATTGGGATCCCAAATGGACCAAGTACTGTCCTCCCTCTACCCAGAGCCAAAGGCGAGGTGCCCTTATCAAACTAAGGTTGATCCCACGAATGGAATTTGAATAAGGACTATGTCATGCCATGACGTTAACTAAGTCTCTATTTGTGAGGCAACCCAAAACCCCTTATTGCTTTCTATTTATGTTTTGGTAAAATAATAGTGTGTTGTTTGTACAGGTTGAAGTGTGGAAAGTGTTTGAAAAAGTGTAGGGTGGCTAGCAACAGTTCAAGTCGGCGAGTCGCCAAAGAGGTCGGCGAACATGACCTAATCCGTCGTTTGACTCAAGACATCTTCAAATTAGAGTCTGTAAAACTTGGCAAGCTTAGGAAAATTATTGGCGATTCGCCGACCATGTCAACGATTTTGATGGAAACCGCAGTTGGGGCCCCCACACACACTTGAGATTCTGTAATATTCAGCGAGGTGAATGAACACTCGGTGGATCACCGAGAGGATAGGAGTGCTCGACTAATGTCACTGAATTGGGAAAATATGGATGGTTTTACAGACCGCAGGTTTAAAGGTTTCAACCTCATTCACTTTCCCTCACTTTTTATCTTTTCAAACTCACACCCGCACGCTAGTTCCTACATTTTTGCATTTTTAGAGCTTATTTATGATCAGAATTGGATTACATTGCCGCCTAGCATTTCAATCTTATCTTTATCAACACAAAAGGTTGGTTTTCTATGCGCCAAGTTTATTTTATCAAAAATTTACTCATTAGCAATAGCCTGATCTTGTTGAAGTTTTCTGATCCTGCTTGATAGGACTAGATTATTTACATGCATGATTTAATTTGATAATCTTGTTGGAGTAGTTGTGAGTATTGAGTTCCGTAATTGCATGCCTTAAACTGGATTAAAATTTGAGGGGTTGTGTTTGGGTGTTATGGGTCCTACGTTAATTTTACTGGTGGATGCTTTGATTTTGTTTTTGGGGGTGCAGGGTTGGATTCGAGAGTTGGGTTAAAAATAGGCACGTTGGGCCGTTTGGCGGGCTGAGTCAAGCTCGTCGAACCACTCGGTGGTTCACCTAATGTCCCCATCTAGCTTTTAATTCTGTGCTTTATTTGATGATTGATTCTGTAACTTTCCGCGAGAAGCTTGAGGCCACAAAAAGCATTCGGCGACTCGCCGAAAGTCTTCGATTTCATCCTCTATATGCACCCCTTAGCCTTTGTGCACTGTAACTTTCGATTAGCTTGTCTTTGTTCACCGAAAGCTAATGGCAACATGCCGAGTTGTTTTCCTATTGACTATTTACTGCAATTTTAGAGCTAATACTTTAGGCAAGCTTGATCTAGCTCGACCAGGAAATTTGGCGAGTCACCCTCTGGTTTGGTCAGCCTGTCTGAAATTGTTCTGATGAACATTTGTTTAAGTTTCTCTAACTTCTCTTCTAGACTTTGCAGACATGACTAAATCAAAAGGTGCTGAAAGAATAACGCCATCTCAAGAGAAGTCCAAAGGGATTGCGATAAAGGAGGATGTAGTTACGTCAAAAGGAAAAGTTTCAAAACTACCCACTACTACTGGGAAAGACAAGGGCTAGAGGCCCACTTCTGCCAGGAAAACCATTAACCTGAACCCTAATATTCTTTCATGGGCCAGGGGATTCTACAAGGCAGTGCATGTCTTTCTGGAAGACTCACAATCAACAGAATCTGGTGAAACTAGCTCTTCAAAGGTGATTCCTGGCACTGATGCGCAAGTACAGACTACTGCACCGGGCACTGAGGCCCATACAGATGGAGAGATTGCATAGACAGGATCCTTTCTTTAACTACCTCTCTATCTTATTTTCTTTCACCTTTTGATACTTTAATTCATTTGCATTTGAGGACAAATGGTTTTTATTTGTGGTGGGGTGAGGACTATCTTTTGTGTGAATATTGATGCTTCGTTGTTTTGTGCTTATAATTGGGTCGTTTTGATTATAATTTTGTCTTACACTGCTTCTTGTGGATGTTTGAGTTTGTGGCTCCTTTTATTTTAAATTGTAAATGATTTTCCCCCTTCCAAAAAAAATTAAAATTTTTGCCACCTCTTGTACGTGTGGAATGTGGTTGTTCTTTAGCAAATTTGAGTCTCGGTTTTGATCAATATCGATGACTCAAATAATGCTCATAATCGAACGAACATGAATGTTCAGCTACGATGAGACCATGTAAAGTTACATAGTCAATATGTAAACTCTTTGCATCTCATTTTGACTAGACAATTAACGAATTTATTCTCTTGTGATGAACGTTGCACACTAGCAAAAGTGTGTTGTCTTGTTTGACTCTGGTCGATGCCTTGTGTGATGAGCTTACTGTGAACCATGCATGACAATACCTAAAATTTGCCCCGTTGGTCCGGTCGACTAAGTAAGGCTATCTCTTGATATTATCTTAGGCAACTTCGAAAGAGTGTGAACCAATTTGACATATACCTCTTTTGTGGCCTACCTTCTGAGTGTGTAAACATCTTCTGAACAACCTTGAGGCTTACCTTTCTTTGGAAGAAACTTGATGAAAACATGACCTTTATTAAATCCACTACCCATAATCCTCGTGATTTGTGGTTGATTGAATAGCCAACTTAGGCTTTTGGCCTAAGTTGGAGGTGTGGTGAAAAGAAAGGCAAGTCAAGAAGTTCAAGAAAACTCCCTTTTAACCCATGGTGTTGAGAAAAATGGAACCCCTCCATACAAAAAAAAAGAAAAGATAAGAGAAAAGAAAAAGAAAAAGTTGTGAAATAAAGTTATGAGAAATGTCAAAAGATATGGGGTTCCGAACAATCCATGGAAGTGAATAATGGGATGACTTATGAGCACTAAAGAAAATGATGAAAGAAGAGGAAAAAGAGTGTTGAAAGCACCATATTTCATACATTTGCACTCAGCCCCATTACAAGCCTTGAAAAGACCTTTTTAATCTTGAGTGAGCTGAAACAATTGTTGATTGGAAAATACGGGCAAGCCTATGGGTGAAAGAATGCATTATGTTCTTCTTTGTGAGAGTGAGTGTTGCATGTGATTCCAGAATTTTAAATGATTAAACCATTGTCTGTGAATATGGAATCATTTTTTTGTGTCAGGGCATTCAAATACGTTTGTTGAGCTCGAACTTGCATTTGAAGCAAGTATAGTGAGCTTGAGAATCTTTGATTATGGTGTGCCACAACTTGAATTTTTGAGTATACAATTTATTCTTGAGTGAGTAAGTTGAGTCTTGTTGTGTACATTCATGGTTGAGTCTTGTGTAGCACTGTTTCAGACATCCTTTTTGGACTGCCAAACTTGAGTTTTACTTGAGGACAAGCAAAAGTTTAAGTTGGGGGTGTTGATGCGTCCACAATTTGGACTCATTTAGGGCTATATTTTGATAGAATTAGTGTCCTAAAATGCATATTTTGTCTCAATATCTAATGAAAATCCTTAAGTTTAAGGTATTTAGAGTTTGATGCAAAACATGGACACTACTTAATATAACCTTAAGACACACTTGAGTGAGACAATAAGTGACCGCCCATACAACCTCTTCAAGCACACTTAAGTGTTCCCCAAGATTATCTTAGATAAGGACATTTCCTTCACAACATAACATCAATAGACCAACATTCTTTAAGAAACCATTTTGGAGACATTCAAGCACATAAGGGGACTTTCACATAATAGTCGTTAGACTTAGGGAACTCACTTTAGTATCTTCAAAGCCTACTCGTGCCATGTGTAGATAGCATCCCATACTACTACCTACACGTTGTAGAACCTATCCAATAACTAT